>PVJD01014560.1:0-28571 GCA_004026545.1 Mormoops blainvillei
CTCAAAGCAACATGGTAAGATCCAGAAACTTAAATCTCTAACCTATCCTATATTTGCTACCTCCAGCCATCTGCCACTCAAAATACTGGCCAGTTAAAGATAGCCTTCCATTTTCCTGTAGGTCTTTGTAGCTGTGCTAGTTTCTGGAACTTTACGTTTCCCCCTGTGGTTTCTCCAGGCTTCCTTTTGGGCAAAGGAACCGGTGGTTTGGCCTGTTTGCCATCCTAGTAGGAACCAGATGCCCCAGCCAGGTATCCTCAGGGACTAAAAAGAGTTTTCTGCCCTTCAGGGTTATCTCAGCCTCCTATTCACTGAAAGGACTCCTCTGGCTTTCAGACGTCCCAAGATGCCATAAACAGAATTGACTCGTATTGCCCATCAAATATATGAGATCATTAATCATAGAATGCACCCAGGAGGGTGTCAGTTGGTTACTTATGAAGGGGGGCACATTTCAGGTCCTCGGAGGGCCAGATACCCCAATATCTTGGATGCTCCTTGGTGTATATGTGCGGGGGTGCCTGAGCCCTTTGTATGTACTTGTTAGACCTACAATCTTGAAGCACCCCAGGCACAGAATGGTCTTGTCCTGCTCTTCCAGTGACTGAACCCTTATCTGAGGCATGGTCTGCTTCCCCTGCAATATTGGGGTGTGATGGGAGCCTTTTAAGGGTTACGTCCAGCTTTACATGGCATCCTTGGGGAGACAGGTGAGAAGATGACTGCCCTAATGCTCTTCATCTGTTAGCATTGCCTTGTGCAGCAATTTCTGGCCAGAACTTGGCACAGCAAGGCCACCACCTGTAGGATCCCAGTTACCCTATCCATTGTCTGCCACATCCCTGTGGAGGACAGCACCTGACCTGTGACACAATCCGCCTTCAGAGAAAGTAAGTGGGAAAAAGGACTTTCTTTTAGTGATTAACTTCTAAATAAGGTGATTTCTTTTAGGGCCTGAGCTTTATCGGTGCTTGATTTGTTCGTCCACAGTAGTGGGAAAGAGAAGGCAAATAAAAGGTATCTGTCGGTGAAACAGCTGAGATAGGTACCATTGAGCTGGAAACCCAGTTTAGGGCTTAGAGCCTGAGGCATGGTAGGGCTACAGTCCCTCAAGCTAGTCCTAAAGCAAATGACAAGGATAAGAGCCTTAGACCCCTGCCTAGGACTGCCAGTATTACTATAGAAGACTCACAGGGAAGGGTCTGGATCCTAGAACTGGTGATGTGTGCAAAGCTAGAGGTCGCTGGCCCAATGTTTCTCTCTAAGTAGCCCATACTTCCCAGTCTTTGTGAAGAATCTTGCCCTTTTGGAGCTAGGATCTCTCTCATTCCTCATTCAGGGGCTTGTCCTGAAAACATACGTTCACATCCATAATCCAGCCCCTTATAGGCAGACAGACATACCACACAACAGCCTCAAGGCTTCCTCAAGCAGTTCTCGATCTGGACTCACCTTTTACAACCGACTCTCAGCATCCACTCTCCCACCACTGCGGAAGAAGGCATGGCATGACCCACCCTCCACCAAGTGAACTACTTCAGCTCCATCAGGTAAAAAGTCCCTGAGGACTCCACTTACAACAAAAACCAGAAAGAGGGCAGATAAATAAACAGACCACAGTGACCTTCATGTGTACAAATTACAGTTGTTAAAAACAAAGCAACGAAAACAGAAAAGAGGCCATAGTCTCAATGGGACAATGCTGAAGTAGAGCCCCATACTCTCAGACCTGCAGAGAGAGGGTCCCATGCTCCAACAGGTGTAGGGTTGGCAGGCAGGGGGTAGGGTCTCATGTGGAGGCCCTCATGGCAAAGAATGGAGGTGTGATGGGGCTGATGGTGGGCTGGAGGGAGCCTAATCAAGATGAGGCAGTGGCCTCAGCTCCCTCCTCTGAGTCCCACACCTCGGATTGCAGGTAATCAGCGAAGAGAGCCTTGGCCCTGCGCAGGACGCGCCCCAGGTGGTGTTTTCGCACGAGGCGGTCAAAGTGCATGGCCAGCTCGTTGTAATCCAGCCCATTGCGCATGATGTGGTCACGGTGCTCCAGCAGGATGGCGAGGCAGAGAAACAGCATGAATGGGTTCCCCCGGCCAAACTCCTGGGGTGGGGGCAAGCCCAGTGGGTGTTGGGGTGGCAGGGGCTTCCCATGGTCTTGTGGGGAGCCCACCTCTGGCATCAAGGGGGATCCTGCAGCCGCATCACCAGCAGGAGAGGCCTCCTGGGAGGATGGTGGAGATGAGGAGGATGGGGAGTCAGGGCGGGAAGAGGAGGAGAGCAGTGGGTCTGAGTTGTTCAGCAAGGGCTCGGAAAGGGACTTGGAGCTGATGAGGGAAGCTGGATGGGGCAGCTGGACCAGAGGGTCCCTCCTGGGTCTGGTGTTATCCCTGAGTTGCTGGAGGTCATCCAGACTGGCCTGTCTCAGGAGACGCCCCCCGCCACCAGGCCCCTGGCTGGTCATGGCCAAGTGGTCAACTGCATCTTCAAAAGCACTGCCTCTTCCACCGGCAGGCCTTAACATGTGCCTCTGTCGCACAGGCCGCCCCCTGTGGCTACCAAAGCCAGTGTCTGCCCCCTGGCTGGGGGGTCCAACGAGCTCTACCTCATGTTCAGGAGGATCTGGGGGCAGCGAACTCCAGGTGACCTCGAGCATGCGGAGGGCATCATCAAAGGCAAACTCGCGCTTGAGCTCAAGCAGCAGCCAGCGATAACAGAAGAAGAGATCATCAGCACCAGCTTCTTGCAGATACTGGTAGAAGTCAGGGTCAGCGTGTCGCAGCAGCAGTTTGAGGTGGGCGAACTTGGTGGCCATGGCACGGCCATCGGGATGGAAGTTCGCGGCTAGGCGCTTCATGATGCCACAAAAGCAGACAAAGGCATGGCCTTCGTGGTCCATGACAGCAAGGATGGGTGAGGCAAGGTCACTCATGCCCTGGCAGTAGGACACCTGTGGGTGGGTAACGGCATAGGTGGTGAGCAGGTCGTGCAGTGCCCGCAGGTGTGGGCCATCCTCAGGCCCTGCATAGTAGGGGTGGGCCCGGTCGGTACGCAGCACATCCTTGAGGACGGTGCTGCGGATGAATTCCAGGTCCTCGGGGCTTGCTCGCTGAGCCCACTCACTCTTAAGCTGCTCATACTCCCGACTCTTGCGTTTCATGTAGTCCATCCGTTCACGGCCTGTCAGCCCATCTGGATACACATTCAGCAGGTATCTCCACACCACCTGGCCAGGGACAGAAAGGATGAGGTTAAGGTTCTACAGATGAGCCACCACATCCCAGGGTACATCTGTTACCACCTACCCACCTGCCCTGGACCTCTGTCCTCCTTCAGAAAAGTCTGCCTTCCACGTCTGACTCCTAGCCCCTCGTGAAGAGAGCTTGTCGCCCTGGAACATCACCACACCATCCCATGACAGTGTGGTCCACTGCATGTGTCTCATGAGTTACTCACGACTGTGGGAGTGATAGGTCCAAGGAGTGGCCAGGGAGGCTCACCTTTCGCAGGGAGGGCTCAACACCTCCATGATAGATCCGCAGGCGCAACTCCTCAGGGCGGGAGAGCTGGCCCTCGTGGTTCAGGTATGTGTGGAACTCAGCATCGCTGAGGGGTGGCTTGAAGGGCTTGACATCCTCCCCATATGACCAGCTCAGCACCTGCTGGACCTTAGACAAGGTGCGGCCCACCTGTGAAGGAGGGAGGGAGGCCACTTGTCAGCTGGGCAGCCTAGGGGCAGGTGCCAACCAGCATGGTCAGAATCAGGGGAGCCAGGTAGGCCCTGCCCTACAACCACAGCAGGGCCCGGGGGTCCCTGAAACCACCTGAGAGAGGATGGACTGTGTGAAGGGCAGGGCAGCCGTTGTCAGTGATGACCGTTTCTCAGCCAGTAGCACGTCGGAGCCAATGACATCCTTGGGGCTGATTATGTCCCAGTCTTCCAGCAGTGGGCCTGGACACACGGAATGAAACAACGTGAGGATGGGGATGAGAACTCCAGACCTCCGGGCTGGGTTCCTCTCCTACCAAAGCCAGGCAACCACAGACAACGAGCGACTCCCACTCTCTCTTTCCATGTCATTTGAATCATGAGAAAATAGAGCCATAAATAATGCTTTTTCTATTAGGCTGTCTTTTATATTAAGTAACTGTCTCACAGATTTGCTGGGCAGACGCTAAAATTAATATTTACTATGTGCCGGGTACTGCAACAAGGTCTTAGCTTTTGATATAAATAAAAAGAACATGAGACAATATTTCCATAGTGCTAAGTGCCAGGAGGTGTTCCGAGCCCTTTGCAAATATTAGTTTATTTTATATTCCCATCCATCCTGTGAGTTAGGCACTGTTATTATTGCCACTCTTTCTATGAGGAAACAGGTACAGTCAGGATTAGATCGTTGCCCAAGGCCCCATAGCTAGTGAGCGAGCCAAAATTTGAAGCCCAGGTCCAAAGTTGGAGTTCCCAAACTCTTAATCTACATTCATGCTAGTTTTCCTCCCACAATCAGTAGAGATTACCATGATTATTCTCATTTTTACAGACAATGACAAAAGGGTTAGCACACTTAGTCAATGGCCAAGATTTGACAGCTAAGCAATGGTAGGGCTGGGATCTGAACCTCATTTGCCTTACTCCACAGCTCAGAGAGATTTTAGAAATAAATAGTTTTGGAGCAGGTATGTTGCGTGTGTTAGAGGAAACAATGCTATGCTTGACTTTCTCCAGTTCTGGCCCTTGGAACATCAGCAGAAGTCTCTCTCTTCTCTCTCTTCTTTAGACCCGTTCGCATCCTTTCTTCCCACCTCAAAATGTGATGTGGTGGATAAAGCAGCGGCAAGATCCACTGGCTGTGAAACTCTACTATGTGAAACAAATCAACCTGGGTTCATATAATGTATTGTCATTTGCAGGCAAGTGCCATTCCTAAGCAGCATTTCCATGGGGTTTACTGTACTTTGTCCCTCAGAGCTGAAGGGGAAACAAAGCCTAGGCCACATTTGGATGTCACTGCCCCTCCGTGTATGTCTCACAGTGCACTGTAAACTTAAGGGGTCCGTAAGGGAAGCCTGAGAGCCACTCTAGACAGGACCTCCTCCTCTGTTCCTCATGTGAGTTACCAGCGTCTCTATCTGTTCAGTTGCTTAAGCCAGAAACTTGAGAGACGTCCTTGCCGTCTCCCACTTACTCAACTCCCAGGGCCAAACCACTGCTAAGCCCCGTGGCTTCTGCATGCAGAACATACTTTAATTCCACCTCTTCTCTCATTTGCACCTTGTCACCCCGTCAGAGCCATCCCTCGCCTGAAACTGCCACCTAACCAGTCCCTGCTTCCTCTTTGCCCCTCTCCACTCTCTCCCAACAGCTACCAGAGTGGTCTTTCTAAAACATTAATCAGAGCATTAAAACACAACAGATAAAATGGAGGTCACATGAGCGAACAGGTAAAATGAAGGTCAAAATAATGGTGTGAAAGACCTAGAAGAACCCCTTCAAGGCGCAGAGATAAAGCTTCATGATTTGAGTAAAAAGGGGAGAGACCTGGAGACCTAATACACAAATACCAGGAAATGCAGGGGGGAAAGGGGGATGAGGTGGGGACAGTATAATCATACAGGCATTAAGAAGAATGTCCATGAGAGGAAGCAATGGCTCACCAAGTCTTAGACAGGATTATTTAACAAACGACACATACAACAGTCCTCCTCTGACTCTAACCAGATGCTCGTGAAGTGCCCAAATTCCAAGAAGGAAGAAAAACTCTGGCCAGCTTCCAAAGACAAGGATCAGGCTGCTTACAACAGAATGAAGGTCAATTGTGATGGACTTCTGTTCCACAATTCTAGAAGCAAGAAGACAGTAGCCTGCACTACCCATGGAGCACTGAGAAGGAAGCCTAAGACCCACGGGCTCCATGCCCAGCCAAAACAGTACATATCTATGACAGCCAAAGAAAGACATTAAAAAAAACATTTTTAAAGACTTTATTTCTTTTTGGAGAGGGGAAGGGAGGGAGAAAGAGAGGGAGAGAAACATCAATGTGTGTTGCCTCTCACGTGTCTCCTACCAGGGGCCTGGCCTGCAACCCAGGCATGTGCCCTGACTGGGAATCGAACCGATGACCCTTTGGTTTGCAGGCCGGCACCCAATCCACTGAGCCACGCCAGCCAGGACCAAAGAAAGACATTTTTGATCACTAGAGTACATCTAACCCATGTACCTTCTTGGAAGAGAAGAAAAAAGTTCTCGAAGGAAATGACTACTGAGTGACAACAAGGGCTCAAGGTAGGGAAGGCAAAAGAAGGCTAAATGGTGATGGGCCACAGTTTGTAACATATATAGTTAAACGTAAAATGACAGAGACATGGTAATTGGGAGTTTGTAATCTTAAGTGTTACTTTAGCATTCCTGAAACATAAGCAACCTACTATAAAGAAAAGATAGTGGTAGCCTGGAATTTAAAAAGAAACAAAATTTACTGTCTCAGCAAAACCCAGAAGTTAAGGGTTAGGGATCAGAGGAAGAGTTGGAATGAGAAGTGTCCCAAAGCCAAAGTTTCTATTTCAAGGGCTAGGGAGGGCGGGAAACACTGGAGGGGAAAAGTGGTCTAAACATTTCACTGCCAATTGTGTAAAAGAGCATAAATCCAGCTATGGGGTTTTTATGAGAGCTATACCTAAAACTAGGTGACAAAGAAAGGATGAAAACTGAAGAAGTCTGAGGGCATACTGTACCTGGCCAACACAAACGGAAAGCAAGAGCAGCAATATGAATGTCAGGAAAAGCACCACTCAAGGCCAAAAACATTACAGGAAAATCTATATTGATCTTAAAAAGAAAGAACCCATTAATAAAGTGGGTAAAGGATTTCTACAAGCACAGACTCATCTAGTGGCAAAACCTGATCTAAACTGACATGAGGCTATACATGGTCTTTTAAAAAAATATTATTATTTTTTAAAGATTTTATTTATTTATGTATTTTTAGAGAAAGGGGAAGGCAGGAAGAAAGAGAGGGAGAGATACATAGTCTTTATGTAAACCACTAAGTGTGAATATGCACACATTTTCCTGAAGAAACACCCAGGTGTTTCATTATGGGGCGTGACCTCAGGCCCTGTTTGCAGTATTATATAACATATGGTATATGCACTACATTTCCTCATCATAAAATTGTCAAGCTTCCCAAACTCTAAATTAATATATAAATGCTGTGCAATGCTAACCAGAAATCCAATGAAGTTTTCCCTAGACATGGATAAAATTATTTTAAGGTTCATATGAAAGAATTCACATTTAAGAATAGTTAAGAAAAAGAAGAGTCAAGAAAAACAATAGTGGGAGGATGGCAATGCTTGCCTTATTAGGATTTACCACAAAAGCACTGTGATAAAAATATGATGCTAGCATAGCAATAGACAAAGAGAGCCAATTGGTGGAATGCGATGCAAAGCCCAGAAATACATGTAATTCCAAGTACACATGGAAACTCAACACTGACAAAAGTAGCATTTCAAATCAGTGTAGAAAAGGTGGTTATTTAAGAAAGATGCTTGCACCCTGCTCGGTGTGGCTTAGCTGGCTGGCGTGTTGTCCTGTACACCAAAAGGTTGGGGGGTTCTATCCCTGGTCAGGGCACATACCTAGGTTGTGGGTTTGAGCACCGGCTGGGGCATGTATGGGAGGCAACCAATAGATGTTTCTTTCTCTCTCTCTCTGTCTCTTGCTTCCTCTCTGTCTAAAATCAATAAACATATATATATATATTTTAAAAAGATGCTGGCATGCCTTAGGCAGGTAGCTCAGTTGGTTAGAGCATTGTCCAGATACGCCAAGGTTGTAGGTTTGATCTCTGGTCAGGGCACAATGAGAAGCAACAAATGAACAAATAAGTAGAACAACAAATCAATGTTTCTCTCTCAAATCAATTTAGAAAACAATGCTGGCGGCAATGAATAAATACCTATCAACAATAACCTTAAATGTAAATGGATTAAATGCTCCAATCAAAAGACATAGGATAGCTGAATGGATAAGAAAACATGACCTGCAGATATCATGTCCACAAGAGACCCGCCTCAGAAAGAGATCCACACAGACTGAAAGTGAAGGGATGGGGAAAATATTCCAAACAAATGGACAGAAAAAAAAGCTGGGTTAGCAATACTTGTATCAGACAAAATGGACTTCAAAACAAAGGCCGTAACAAGAGACAAAGAAGGTCACTACGTAATACTTAAGGGAGTTATCCAACAAGAGGATATAACCCTTGTAAACATATATGCACTCTACATAGGAGGACTCAAATACATAAAGAAAATCTTGGAGGACTTCAAGAAAGAGATTGACAGCAATAGAGTCATTGTAGGGGATTTTAACACCCCACTATCAACAATGGATAGATCTTCCAAACAAAAAATCAACAAGGACATTGTGGCACAGAATGGCACCCTAGATCAAATGGACCTAATTGATATTTACAGGACATTTCACCCCAAAGAAGCAAACTATACATTCCTCTCAAATGCACATAAATCATTTTCAAAGATACACCACATGGTAGGACAGAAAACAAGCCTTAACAAATTCAAGAAAACTGAAATCATATCAAGCATTTTCTCAGATCACAATGGCTAGAAACTAGAAACCAACCTCAAGGAAAACACTCGAAAGCATTCACAGTCATAGAGACTGAAAAACATGTTATTAAACAATGAATGGGCTAACAATGAGGTCAAGGAAGAAATCAAAAAGTACCTGGAAACAAATGAAAATGAACACACAACAACCCCAAACCTATGGGACACAGCAAAGGCAGTCCTGAGAGGGAATTCATAGCAATACAGGGCAATCTAAAAAAAAAGAAAGAAACATTTCAAATAAACCACCTAACCCTACATCTACAAGAACAGGAGGAACTACAACAAACAAAGCCCAGAGTGAGTAGAAGGAAGGAAATAATCAAGATCAGAGAAGAATTAAATGACATACAGACAAAAACAAAAACAAAAACAAAAACACGCACACAACAATTCAAAGGATCAATGAATCCAGGAGCTGATTCTTTGAAAAGATAAACAAAACTGAGAAGCCTCTGACCAGATCCATCAGAAAAGAGAGTACCCAAATAAATAAAATCAGAAACAAAAGAGAAGTAGCAACCGATACCACAGAAATACAAAGGGTTGTAAGAAATTACTATGAACAACTTACATGCCAAGAAATTGGACAACCTGGGTAAAATGGATAAATTTCTAGAAACACACAATCTTCCAAACTTGAATCAAGAAGAAGCAGAAAGCCTGAATAGATCAATAACAACTAGTGAAATCAAAGTAGTAATAAAAAAACTGACACAAAAAAAGCCCTGGACTGGATGGCTTCACGGGCGAATTTTACCAAACATCCAAAGAAGAACTAACTCCTATTCTTACCAAATCCAAGAAGAGGGAAGAATCCCAAACTCTTTTTAAATAACCCTAATTCCAAAATCAGGTAAAGACACAACAAAGGAAGAAAATTACAGGCCAGTAACTCTGATGAACATAGATGCTAAAATCCTCAACAAAATATTGGCAATCTGGATTCAGCAATAAATTATAAAGATCATACACCATGATCAAGTAGAATTTGTTCCAGGGATGCAAGGATGGTACAATATTCGCAAATCAATAAACGTAATATATCACATAAACAAAATGAAGTACAAAAACCACATGATCATATCAATAGATGCTGAAAAAACATTTGATAAAATCCAGCACCCATTTATGATAAAAACACTCAGCAAAGTGGGAATAGAGGGAGCATACCTCAACATAATAAAGGCATATATGAGAAACCTACAGCTAATATCATACTTAATGGGCAAAAACGAAAAGTGTTTCCCTTAAGATCAAGAACAAGACAAGTGTGTCCGTGTTCACCACTCTTATTCAACATAGTACTGGAAGTTCTAGCCACAGAAATCAGACAAGAAAAAGAAATAAAAGCAATCCAAATTGGGAAGGAGGAAGTAAAACTTATTATTTGTAGATGACATGATAATGTACATAGAAAACGCTATAGTCTCCACAAAAAAAACTTGTTGATCTACTAAGTGAATTTAGCAAAGTAGTGGGATATAAAGTCAATATTCAGAAATCAATGGCATTTTTGTACAGCAACAATGAAATATCAGAAAGAGAAACTAGGAAAGACATCCTATTTACTATAGCAACAATCAAAATAAAGTACCCAGGAATAAATTTAACCAAGGAGGTAAAAGACCTATACTAAGAAAACTATAGAATACTGAAGAAAGAAATTAAGGAAGATACAAATAAATGGAAGCATATACTGTGTTCATGGATTGGAGGAATTAACATCTATAAAATGTCCATACTACCCAAAGCAATCTATAGATTCAGTGCAGTTCCTATTAAAATACCAATGGCGCTCTGGCTGGTATGGCTCAGTGGATTGAGCGCCAGCCTGCGAACCAAAGGGTCGTTGGTTCCATTCCCAGTCAGGGCACACGCCTGGGCTGCAGGCCAGGTCCCCAGTGGGGGGCATGCGAGAGGCAACCATACATTGATGTTTCTCTCCCTCTCTTTCTCCCTCCTTCTCCTTCTGTCTAAAAATAAATAAAATCTTAAAAAAATATACCAATGGCATGTTTCACAGATCTAGGACAAATACTCTAAGAATTTATATGGAAACAAAAAAGACCCCAAATAGCCTCAGCAATCTTGAGAAAGAGGAACAAAGTTGGAGGGATCACAATACCTGACATAAATCTATACTATAAGGCCGCTGTAATCAAAACAGCCTGGTACTGACATAAGAACAGACACATAGATCAATGGAAGAGAATAGAGGGCACAGGAATAAACCCATGTCTCTATGGTCAATTCATATTTGACAAAGGAGGCCCTGGCTGGTGTGGCTCAGTGGACTGAGTGCTGGCCTGTGAACCAAAAAGTCAGTTTCAAATCCCAGTCAATGCACATGACTGCGTTGCGGGCCAGGTCCCCAGTTAGGGGCGTGCAAGAGGCAACCGATTGATGTATCTCTCACACATTGAAGTTTCTCTCCTTCTCTTTCTCCCTCCCTTCCCCTCTCTCTATAAGTAAATAAAATCTTAAAAAAATATTTGATAAAGGGGGTACCAGCATACAATGGAGTAAAAATAGTCTCTTCAATAACTGGTGTTGGGAGAACTGGACCGGTATGTGCAAAAAAATGAAACTAGACCACCAACTTACACCATACAGCAGAATAAACTCAAAATGGATAAAAGAATTAAATATAAGTCATGATACCATAAAAGTCCTAGTGGAAATCATAGGCAGTAAAATTTGAGATATCCCACGTAGCAATATTTTTGTCAATTAATCTCATAGGGCCAGGGAAATAAAGGAAAAACTAAACAAATGGAACTACATAAAATTAAAAAGCTTCTGCACGGTTAAAGAAACCATCATCAAAATAAAAAGGGAATTGACCATATGGGAGAACCTACTTGCCAATGATACATCAGACAAAGATTTAATCTCCAAAATGTAAAGAACACACACGATTGAACAGGAAGACAAACAATCCAATTGAAAAAGGGGCAAAGGACCTGAACAGATGCTTCTCCAAGGAGGACACACACAGGGCCCAGAGACACATGAAAGGATGCTCAGCATCACTAGCCATCAGAGAGATGCAAATTAAAACCACAGTGAGATACCACTTCACACCAGTCAGAATGGCCATCATAAACAAATCAACAAACAACAAGTGCTGGCGAGGATGTGGAGAAAAGGGAACCCTAGTGCACTGTTGGTGGGAATGCAGACTGGTGCAGCCACTGTGGAAAACAGTATGGAATTTCCTCAAAAAATTAAAAATGGAGCTGCCTTGTGATCCAGTGATTCCACTGCTGGGAACATTACCCTAAGAATCCTGAAACTCCAATTCAAAAGAACTTATGCACCTCTATGTTCATAGCAGTGCTATTTACAATAGCCAAGCACTGGAAACAGCCTAAGTGCCCAACAGTAGATGAGTAGATTAAAACACTGTGGTACATTTACATCATGGAATACTATGCAGAAAGAAAGAAGGAGCTCCTGCCTTTTGTGATAGCATGGATGGAACAGAGAATATTATGCTAAGTGAAATAAGCCAGTAAGTAAAAGACAAACACCATGTCATCTCACTTATAAGAGTAATCTAATGAACAAAATAAACTAACGAGCAAAATACAACCTGAGACATGGAACATGGAACAGGCTGACAGCAACCAGAGGGCAGGTGGGAGGGGGATGATGGCAGACAGAAAGGGATGGGACTAGTCAAAGAACATGTATGATTGATCCCTGGACATGAACAATGGTGTGGAGATTGACTGTGGGAACAGGTTAGGCCGGGCAGAGGAGGGCAAAGGGGCAAAAACTGAGACCACTGTAATAGAATAACAATAAAAATGATGCTGGCATAATTGATCATCTGGAATTTTTAAAGAAAGCCACATCTACTTATCAAAGTGTTGACAGAGTAGAGATTTATATGTATAAAAGAAAGCAATTAGCATATTAGGAGATGTAGGAGAATACTTTTATAAGCTTGTGGATGGGGAAGATGTTCCAAAGTAAGAGAAACTCAAATACCATATGATTTCACCTATGAGTGGAAATTAATTGATAGAACAAACAAGCTAGCAAAATGTATTCAGAGACATTGAAATAAAGAACAAATTGACAGTAAACAGGGAATGGGGGAGGGGATAACAGGGGGAAACAGGGGAAGGGTAATCAAGGAACATGTATAAAGGCCTCATAGACAAAGCAAAAGGGAGTAGGTTCGAGGGTGGGAAGTGGGGATGGCAGGGGGAGTGGTGAGGGGAAAATGGACAAAATTGTACTTGAACAACAATAAAAAAAGAGGAGAAACTCAGAAATCATGAAGAAAAAGATAGATACATGTATAAGACTGCACAGAAATTTTAATTTTTGATTGCACAAAGAAGACACCATCAACAAAGCCATAAAACAAAAGGTAAGCTGGGGAAAAAAAAACATTTGCAATATATCTAATAGAAAGAGGGTTCATATCACAAATGAAGAAATTGGTTGAAGGTCTAGGCTGGGTAATCTCGCGATTGTAGAGATGAGAGAAACTGACTTCCCAGAAGAGGGACTGGGCAATCCAAGTGGTCGCAATATGCCTGTTACTTTCACCATCATAAAAACAATCACAAGAATGCCATTAATAATATCTACAATGGCCCTGGCTGGTGTGGCTCAGTGGATTGAGTGTTGGCCTGTGAACTGAAGGGTTGCAGGTTCAATTCCTGGTCAGGGCACATGCCTGGGTTATGGGCCAGGTCCCCAGTTGGGGGCATGCAAGAGGAAACCAATTGATACCTCTCTTGCACATCGATGTTTCTTTTTCTCTTTCTTTTTTGGGGTATATTTTATTGATTATTCTATTATAGTTGTCTCATTTTTTCTCTCCCCTTTATCACCTCCACCCTGCAACCCATCCCATCATCCCCACATCAACATTTTCACACCACCACTTTCCCCAGCCCCACCCCTCCCCACCTCCCACCCTCAATCCTTCCCCCATTTGGCTTTGTCCGTGGGTCCTTTATGCATGTTCTTTGATGACCCTTCCCCTCCTTTCCCCTTGTTATTCTCCTCCTTCCTCCCCTCTGGTTACTGTCAGTTTGTTATTTCAATGTTGCTGGTTATATTTTGCTCGCTCGTTTATTTTGTTGATTAGGTTCCACTTATAGGTGAGATCATAAGGTATCTGTCTTTCACTGTCTAGCTTATTTCACTTAGCATAATGCTTCCCAGTTCCATCCATGCTACTGCGAAAGGTAATAGCTCTTTCTTTCTGCTGTGCAGTATTCCATTGTGTAAATGTACCATAGTTTTTTGATCCACTCATTTACCGTTGGGCACTTAGGTTGCTTCCAATTCTTGGCTATTGTAAATTGTGCTGCTATGAACATTGGGGTGTGTAAGTTCTTTTCAATTGGTGTTTCAGGATTCTTAGGGTATAATCACAGCAATGGAATTGCTGGGTCAAAAGGCAGTTCTATTTTTAGTTTTTTGAGGAAATTCCAAACTGTTTTCCACAGTGGCTGCTCTTTCCCTCTTTCTCCCTCCCTTTCCCCTCTCTAAAAAAAAAGTCTTAAAAATATTTATAAAGAAAGCTCCATCTAATGGATATTTAATAATATATAGCGTACTACCATTTATTTTGCATACATACCACTTGTAATATACAAATATGAATATACTTAAGTATCTCTATATGTGGATAAATTTCCGTCTGTCTGTTTGTATGTGTGTATGTGCAAGCATGAATAAATAAAGGACATGCAAGGTTACATTAAAATCAATCAAAGTGGTTCTTGCAGGGCAAAAGGGTAGAGGATTGAGATTAGGCACAGTGGTTCCAGGAGGCTTCTGCATTATTTGAAATGCCTTCATTTTTATTAAGGAGATATTTACTGGGTAATTAAAATTTAGTTTCTTTTAAAAATGCAATGCCATGCCCTGGCTGCTGTGGCTCAGTGGATTGAGCGCTGGCCTGTGAGCCAAAGGTTCACTGGTTTGATACCCAGTCAGGGCACATGCCTGGGTTGCAGGCTGGGTTCCCGGTTGGGGGTGTGTGAGAGGCAACCACACATTGGTGTTTCTCTCCCTCTCTTTCTCCAACCCTTCCTACCTCTCTGAAAATAAATAAATAAAATCTTTAAAAAAAAGAAAAAAATTTATAAAAATGCAACTCCAATCAAATTCCCATCAGGATTTTACTGGAGTGATAAGTTAATTCTACTTTTTAAAAGATTTTTAAAATTTATTTTTAGAGAGGGGAAGGGAGGGAGAAAGAGAGGGAGAGATACATCAATGTACGGCTGCCTCTCAGGTGCCCCCAACTAGGGACCCGGCCTGCAACTCAGTCATGTGCCCTGACTGGGAATCGAACCGGCGGCCCTTTGGCTTGCAGGCTAGCACTCAATCCACTGAGCCGTACCAGCTAGGGTTAATTCTATTAAATGAAAAGAACAGTAAGTACACAGAATTCTTAGGAAAAATATTTTAGAAAGGAAATCATTAAGTATATCATAAAGCTATGTGATTAAAACAACATGGAACTGGTTTAGGATTTAACAGGGATCAAGGTTGGAGAATCAGGAATTTAGAAAGAAACCTGTGTAGATGAGGGAATTTGGTAAATAAGACAACAGGAGGAAAAGAACAGACTCATCAATAACTGGACAGTTGATTCTCTTTAAAAAGTAACTTTGAAATGTCTGTCCCCCTGCTTTATTTGCATTCCTCTCAGTTCTTACACTCAGTTGGGGTTTTCGTCATGTATTTATTAGCTGAGGAGATTTGATTTATTTACTGAAGTAGCGCTATTGTGTCTATTTTCCAGCTGAGGAAAGCGAAGCCTGGAGAAGGAATTAAGTGACTGAGCTAAGCACATAGGGCTGCTCAGGGGCAGAGGTTCCCGTACTTCTGGCTACTGTCTTTTTCCATTTGTTTCTCTGCCCGTCTCTGTCACCATCTTTCTCTCTGACTCTGGTTTCACTCTCTCTCTCTCTCTTTCTCTTGTCTCTTTTTCTCAAGGCTGCCAATCTTAACAAGGTCAAAATTTTACAGAGTCAAATGGCTAAGAGCAAACACTGGGAGTCATTTCAACCACCACCTGGGTTCAAATCCTGCTCCCCCACTTACTGTGTGACATGGATGAGTTCTGTCCCCTTTCTGAGCCTCAGTTTCCCCGTCTATAATATGCAGATAACAATTGGCCCCACCCTATAGGACTGTTTTGACAATCCAATGAATAAATATTGTGTGTAAAATGGCCCCAAGCATTTAACGCATTAGCTATTTATGTGATTATGATGTCAATAAAATGCTTCGGTTACCCCAAATGGCCACGGGAGTTCCCTGAGGCTGGGAAACATGTCTTTCATGCCACAATTTTTTATTTAAAAAAAATTTCAAATCTACAATGAAGTTAAAAAATGAATACATTGAACATCCATACATCCTTTATCTAGCTCCGCTAACTATTCACAATTTTGCCACATTTGCTTCATTTCACTCTCTCTGTGAGTATACACATTATTTTGGGGTGAATCTGTGTGTTCTGAGGGACCAGCATAGGCAAGAGTCGGGGAATAAATGAGAAAAGAAGAAGTAGCTGAGAGATCAAGGGAACAAATGAATGAGGTGAGCAAGAATACAAACAAATTGTAAAAAAATACAATAAAGAATTTAAAAAATTAAAGAAACTATAATATACTAATATCCAAAAAAGAATTCAAACAAATGGATGAGTACAGGATGAGTGAATGAATAAATACAACTACCATTATTATAATCAGCATTGTTATATTTACATATTATAATTGAAACATACAATCTGTAGCTCTATTGTTATATTGCATTATATAATTATATATTACTAGATCATATGCTACAATAGTAAATATCAAATGATAATTACTGTTATTAGAGTTAATACTTTTTGAGCATTCACTATGCAGCCATGCATTGTTACAGATATTTTACATAAATTTCCCTGTTTAATCCTCTCCATAGCCCTAAGATACCATTCTCTCTGCAGGTAAAGAAATTGAGGCCCAATGGCCAAGCCAGGACTTGGAACTACGCTACCTTTCTCCCGAGCCCGTTGTGAGGGAGTGTATTGCAAGGGGTAGTCATCCTATGGGGACATAGTAGGTCCCAGAGCAACTCAGCAAAGGACACTGGGTACTCACTGTCCTCAGTGGGTCGAATGTCTACACGCAGCTGCAGGTAAGGTTTGGAGGCAGTGGCGAAAGCCGTGCTGAGATCCCAGTCAGACAGGAGTGAGAGGTAAGCTTCCTGCCCCAGCCGATCCCGGCCCAGGTAGCTGATGCCAAAGTTCTTCTTCCTGGTCGTGACAGGTGCAGCAGCTCTCAGTGCCCCTGTTGCCCCAGTGCCCTGGAGGCCTCAGGGACAGTTTCCAAAAGAATCAAGGGATGGTAGATGGTACTGACAACAAATTTCTACTATGGACTAGGTATTAAGCTAAGGATTGCAGGCAGATCGTTCATCTTTACTTTGTTATACAAACACAGAAACAGACACACATCTGCTTATATCTGGAGGACACACTGGAAACTGGCAAAATGTTGATACCTTCTAGGGAGAGTAACAGGGTAGTTGAAGTACAGAAGTGGAAAGAAAGTTTTGTTTCTGCATAAAAAAGCAATCTGTACGATTGTCATTTTTCACAACAAAAGATGTTTAAGCAAAAAAGGTCAAATAACAACTAAAAATTCTTCAGATACGCTAGTGTAAGTATGCAAAATATGTCATGTGATGACTACCGTAACCATGGAAACATCCAATACCCATCACTTTTGTACTCTTTTCAGTTTTGTTACCACGTGCACATATTCCTCCAAAATAACCACAATAACAAAATAACCATCACACCTGCCCCCAAGAGACACCACTTTTCATCTATTAGGTTGTCAGAATTTCCAGTGTTTTCTAGTAACCAGTGTTTGTGAAGGTGTGAGGGAAACATATTTTACATGTTGCTGGTGAGATTGTAAATTGGTGAAACCTGTCTGAAGAGCATTTTGGAACCATCCCTTGAAATTTTTAAAAGCACAGACACATGCTGGCTGGTGTGGCTCGGTGGACTGAGCGCCAGCCTGTGAACTGGGGGTGGGCGGTCACAGGTTCGGTTCCCGGCTAGGGCACTTGCCTGGGTTGTGGGCCAGGTCCCTGGTTTGGGGCGTGTGAGAGGCAACCAATTGATGTTTCTCTTACACATTGATGTTTCTCTCCCTCTCTTTCTCCCTCCTTTCCCATCTCTCTAAAAATAAATATATAAAATCTTTCAAAAAAATTTTTAAAAATAAATAAAAAGCATACACCCTTTAATCCATGACTAGATTTCCTCAAATGCTCCAAGACACGCATATATGGCTGTTCACTGTGGGTTTATTAACAATAATAAGACAAACAAATAACCTACCAAGCAACAACAAAAAAAGCCAAACAACTGCTGTTGAGGTGGGGAGTCCACTGGTCGGTCACCAGCATCCTATTACTCACCCATTCAAGTCAAACGCTCGGATGAGGATGTGCTGCAACACATCGAGTGAGGTGATCTGGGGGTCAACAGCAAAAGAGCGGAACTCAGGCGGCAAGAAGCTCTCACATTTCTGGGGAGAGAAGACACGGGGTAGGCCATCAGGGGCCATATCATCATGCTGAAGTGGAGTGAGCAGGAGGAGGCAAGGTCAGAGAAGTGGCAGGGGCCACGTCAAGGTGGGCATTCTAGACGATGGTGAGGACTTTAGGTTTTGCTCTGAGCAAGGTGGGAGCATTGGGAGGGATCTCGGCAAGGAAGGATGTGCTCTGACTTAAGGTTTACAGGATCCTTCTGGCTGTTCTGCCTAGAACAGAGTGGAGAGCAAGGAAGAGAGCAGCGGTCTAGTGAGGAGAGGGCTACTGCAATGGTCCAGGCACTCAATCCTTTTTCCATGTCCCCTCAGCGGTGGTTGCCAGGATCATCACGTCCAATCTGACCTTTATTAAATCAGTCCTCCATGTTGCAACCAATTTAGCACATCGAGCTACAGCACTCCCCTGCTTAAATATCTTGAAAGGGTCCCCAAAAGGTGGGCCTATAGGACTGCAGCCAGCCTATCTCCTGTCAGCTTTTTTTTAACTTTTACACGCTGGTACTACCAAACTGTTGTAAGTTACTTTGAACACACCCTGGCTTCAGGCCTTTGCTTGTGCTGATTCTGCTGTCTGGAAGGTCCTTCCCACTTTCTTCAAATGGTTCGCTTACAGCTCAGGCATCATCTCTTTTCTGAATGCCCAATCTTCTACCTTAGAGCTTTCTCTAGTACACTGAAGTTACCTGTTTATTTCTCTCCAGAATCTACCCTTTTCTTAGCACCACCAGTGCCACCACCCTAGTCCGAGCCACCATCACTGCTTGCTGGAGCTAGTGCAACAGCTTTCTTACTCAGAGTACACACTGAAGGCCTTGCACAATCTGTCCCTCTCTCACCTCTGTGATTCACCTGCATCCACTCTTCCCCTCACTCTCTTGGCTCCAGCAATAAGGGAACCTAAGGGCACATGCTGAGCTCATCCACACCTCCCAGCCTTTGCCCTTTCTACTCCCTCTACCTAGAACACTCACCCCCCCTCCCACAGGCACATGCTGATTCCTTTTAATTCGGGTCTCGTCTCCTTCAATACCTTTCTGGGAATTTCCCTATACAACCTTGACTAAAGTAACACCCTAGTTCAGAACCTTTTTTATTATTTCCTCATGACATTCACCAGCGTCCGAAGCATCTCATTTATTTAGTTGTTCGTCTCTCCCACGAACTGTCAGCTCATCCAGGTGGGGAGTTGCACAAAAGTGCACTCTCAACACATGTAAACTGACTTCGGTGCCTCCTTTTCTGACAGCAACACCTCCCTCGCCATTGCTCAAGACCTCACTCCTCACCTATTAAGGCCCCTCCTCCAACCCTATAGCCTCTCTTCTCTACCCATAATCTCCACTCATGCACTCCATAGGCCCCCATCCCTCCGTTTACGTCTCCACGCCTTCCAGCCCTGCCCTACGTTCCTAGGTCCAGCCTACTCCAACCCCTGCCACCATCACTAGGCCCTCAAGCCTCGCCCCTCAGGTAACACCTCTAATCTCAGGTCCCGCCCTCCATCCTAGAATGGCCACCACCTTCTCCTCCCCTGTGAGCCCCGGGCAGTCTGGTTGAGCGTCAGCCAACCTCACCTTGACTCGGACCCGTACCACCTCTCGCTCCTCCTCCTCAGCCACCACCGCTTGGACTCCCCCACCAGGTGAGGGCGCTCCGGAGCCGGCCAAGTCCGAGGACCCAGAGGCGGTCGCCATCCCGCTGCCACCCCCTTTAGGGTGACAGGTGACAGCTGCCTCCCTACTCCTGCGTGCACTCCAGTGTGCGGCGCCTGCAGCCCCACCTTGCGCCTGGGCGCAGGCGCAAAGGGCGCTACACGACCCTAGCAACCCCTACCACCGCCCCTCCCACCTCGCACAGTGGAGGTCGCTTCTGCGCGTGCGTATAGAGTGCTGTAACCAGAAGCCCCGCCCCCAGCGCCGGGCACTTCAGCCAGTGCGCAGGTGCCTAATGAGGCCCTGCCTCCCCTTGTCGCGATTTGGTTGTTTGGGCAGTTTACTTCCGGATTCTCCTAGTTAGTATTAAAGCGATGACCTATTGGAGCGAGAGAAGTGAGGGGTGGGGGGGGTGGGGAAGGAAGCTGCTGCGCAATGACGTCAAGTCCTCCCACAACCTGCACCAAGTTGCCTTGTGCCTCAGTTACAGATGATGTCATCTATTTCAAATGTTGTGGCCCTCTCTTGAAATGAATCCACTGAACGGAAAAATAACCCCTTTTCCAGAATCTTTTTTTTTTTTTAAATTTTAAAAGATTTTGTTTATTTACTTTTAGAAAGAGGGGAAGGGAGGGAGAAAGAGGAGAGAAACAGCAATGTGCAAGAGATATATAGGATCGGTTGTCCTTCTTGCACACCTCCAGCTGAGGACCTGGACAGCGACCCAGGCATGCGCCCAGACTTGGAATCCAACAGGTGACCTTTTGGTTTGCAGGCCAGTGCTCAAGCCATTGAACCACAACAGCCAGGGCAAAGTTGGCCCTCGTTTTATTTAATCCTCGAGGACAGTATGTTGAAGGTGGTCCTGTTATCAAATGGTGTATGTCCATGAAATGTCGTCTTAATGACTGAACATATCTTAGACTCCTCTGAGAAACTTTATGTGTGGAAAAATGCAAAAAAGCATTCTCTTTACCTCGGTGCATATCTATACGGTTTAGGAAAATACAGACTGCCCTTGCAAATGTAATTTCTTTTTGTTATTTTCTCTTTTTTGTATTTTTTTTCTTTTTCTTCGCATGTAATTTCTAACAAGTTCCCTGCTTGGTGTGGCTCAGTGGACTGAGCGCTCGCCTGATAAGCGAAAGGTTGCCGATTCGATTCCCAGTCAGGGCACATGCCTGGGTTGCAGACCAGGTCCCCATTTGGGGGTATGTGAGAGGCAACCAATCATTGTATCTCTTGCACATTGCTGTTTCTCTCCCTCTCTTTCTTCCTTTCCCTCTCTCTAAAATAAATAAACTAAAAAAAAGGAGTCCTGTATGATACCTGGACTTCAGTTATTCCCACAATGTTATATGGATGACACTTTTAACATTAACTTTTTATTTTTTTAAAAGATTTTATTTATTTATTTTTAGAGAGAGGGACGGGAAGGAGGGAAACATTAATATGTGGTAGTCTCTCGCGCGCCCCCTACTGGGGACCTGACCCACAATCCACTGAGCCACACCTGCCAGGGCAACATTAACTTTTTAAAAAACATTGTGATTCTAGTTTGGTATCTTTTAAGATACGTTGTTACCTTGATATTCGTATTAAATTGATACCTATTTTCTGGAATTATAAATAATGGGGAATTTTTTTGAAAACCAGAACAGGGTTATTGGCACATTTCTCTTGTCCCATGTGCTGGAGTCAAAAAATACTTCTTATGGCACTGCTGGATTTTTTTTTTTTTTTTATGGAAACAAGGAGTTTGAGAGTCTGCTTTTCATTAAAATTATCATAGGGTGGGATGAGCAAAACATTAGCCTGGAGCCTGGAGTTTATCCCGAGGGTACCAGAGCACAGGTTTTAGATGTGGGTATGATGTGGTCAGAAGCCACTGTCTTGGTTGTGGAGAGAGCCTTAGATGGAAAGATAATGGAAACAAGCAGACCAAAAAGGAGGTTCTTACCATGTCCTGGGGAAAAATTTTTCTTTCATCGATTTATTCTTCCATTCAACAAATGCATATTGTATGCCAGATAGTCTACATATATTAATTCATTTAATCTGCATAAAAACCCTATTAGGTAGCATGTTACAGATGGAAGCACTGAAGGTCAGGAAGAAACACGCTCAAGGTCAAAGGGGTAGTGAGCGGCACAGAGAGTAGACAGTGCGATGGATGGAAGGGGGGGCTATGCCTGACATGTTTGAAGAAGAGCAAGAAGGCCAGCATACCTTAAGTGATGGTGAAGTGATGGATATGAGGTGAGGTAGTAACTCATGGCTTTGGCCTTAGTAGTGAGGCATTTCTCAAAAGTTACATTGCAGGCTTAAGCACAACCAAGCTCGGAACTGAAGTCCTGCTCTGCACAGGTCACCTGGAGCCAGCCTACAGGTATCTGTAGTTTTATTATTTATTCTTTGTCACCTCCTTAAAATTCCTCAAGTACCCATTTGTTTTATGACTGAAGGTCTATGAAGTTAATGGCGGAGACTGTGAGATGAATGATGAGGGGTATCTGTGGAGTGGATGGGAAGCTGTGGAATAAGTGATAGGATGTAGGGTGAGTGATGGAAAAATCTACATCACTGGTGTGAGTGATAGCGGTCTGTGAGTGATAGCGGTCTGTGAGGTGAATGATGGGTGGTCTATGGAGCAGATGAAAGGCTGTTGTGGGGAGAGTAATAGATGTTTTAAGTGGTAACGATGGAGTATATGAGGTCAGTGATGGGAGGGTCCGTGGGGGTGAGTTTTGCAGGGTCTCTTGGGTAAATGATTGGATCTTTAGGATAGCGATGGGGGAGTCTGTGGGGTCAGTGATGAGTGTCTTTGGAGTTAACAGGGTGTCTGTGGGGTGCCTAATCAGGAGACAGTGTTTGAGGAAGGCTGAGTAAATTAAAGAACTTGAACATTTGCAAAATTCTTAGCCTGTCCCTATTGCAAAAAATGAGTAAGTGTGTTTTGGAGAGAACACCAAGGGTGTGGGTGTAAGATCACTCCTCAAAAGAGATTGCAGGTGTGTGACTCATGAATATAATCAGCCATCATGGGACTTTCTGGGGTTAGTGATGGGGGTTTGTGAGGTCTGTGTGATTGAAGGTCTTACGTTATGAGGATGGCTATCTATGGCTGAGAGAATTGTGGTCTGTGGAATGAGTATACGACAGAGGGATCTGTAGGTTCAGTTATGGGGCATCTTTGGGGTCAGTAATTAAAGATCTCTCAGTGTTAGGGTCAAGGTATTTTATTTCTTGTTTTTAAGAATTGCCACCACTGCGAACCTCTTAGGTTCTCTTGGACTTTTGTCCCAACAGCTCCTTTCTTCTCCATTTCTGGCCCTTTTGGTGCCTGCCCATCAGCCTGAGTTTGACAGATCAATTCTCTTTGTCCTTTCAACCTGTGGGAGCAAGGACTGGACTCTTCTGGCAGGTGGAGAGTTTGTCATCAGTGAGTGTTCAAGCCTAGTCCTTCCCTCATCAGTTCTACTTGCTCTTGGCTTTTGTGGCTTTGGCATCCAGCAGGCTCTGGGCACGGGTGAGCTGCTTCACAGAATCGAACACAAGGATCCCGGGCAGCACCAGCCACACGGCATTCATGAAAACAAAGTAGAACCAGAAGTAAAGTGGGTGGCCCAGCTCCCCATGCTGGAATCCATCGCGGTGCTCGGTCAGGAAGTAGAGCACATCCCCGTAGATCTGACCTGTGGGAGGTGGAAGGGAAAGGGGTAAACCCTGTGAAGATGAGGAGCTATTCCAAAGCGTTTTCCAAGTCCTTATTCATGGTCTTAGCACTTAAGATTCCCAAATTCATTGAGCTACGAATTCTGAAATCGTATAGCTGCGAAGTTGAAAAATCAGAAAAGTGAGAATTCCAGAAATCAGAAGCTGAGAATTTCAGAACCCAGAAGAGTTCATTTCCAGAGTTTAAGGAAGCTCAACATCCTTTAATTCAAGATAGTGCAGGATTCCAGGACTAAAGAGAACTCACATTTTTTAGAACTAAAGAAAGCTAACAATGTAAGAACACAAAAGGACTGGATCTCACATGAAAGAGGCTCAAAATCCTAAGCCCAGAGGACCAAAGGACTTCCTACTAGCATGGGTCACCTCATGTAACCTTCACAGGAGACTTTGTGATAGAGGAGGAAGAGAAACGAACACTTCCTGCTTGAGAAGACAGGCTGAGAGGGGCATGGCTTTTTTGGAACTTCAAGGAGTGTGTCATACAGTCTGACTCAGCCCTGGATTGGCACAACTGAGAGATCCCAACAACATGGATGCCACCCGTGTCTGTGCATCCCCGATAATCCCTCTAGCACCAAGTGTGGGCCCTCTCCTCACCCACAGAGACCACAAGCTGTAGGACAAAGCGGAGAGGCTGCTGGCGGAGAAAGGCGACCACCACCCAAATGCTGAGTGGTCCCCACAGCCAAGCTGTGATAGTCTCCATGCATATCATGAAGTTGTCATTCCTGTGGGAGAAAGAATGGGGTGACACTGATATCACTGTGCTCTAGCCACAGGGTACTCCATTAGTGCTCCCTGAGTCACCACCACCTCAAAACAATTCAGGTCTCCCTTGATAGAGGCAAGTACTTACAGGATGTATCGGCTGTCTCCTTTGGCATACTCTTTCCCTGAAGAAGACAAGAGACATACGTGAAGAATAAAGGCAGGACGAAGAACTTACAGCCCATGTAATAAGGCAGGCTTTATAACCTCGCCGTGCCCCCATTTCCTCATCTGAAATGGGGTGCTGTTTGGATTTTAGAGTTAATATATATGTACAAGATAATGTGTGCAAACCTAACGTAGAACAGTAAGTGTTCCTGTGATTGTCTTGTATTCAATAAATATCTGTAGAATAAAAGGGGACAGGTATAGATGATGGAGTGAATGAAGTAGCCAATAAGAAAGAGGGGGGAGGGAGGAAGGGAAAGAGGGAGGGAAGGGGGAGAGAGAGAAAATGAAGGTGAACAGATGAATGAATGAAAAGAGCGAGCAGAAAATCGGTTAGAAAAAGGCAGATCACGCAATACAAAAACAGGCAGAACCGGAGTACCTTCTTCACTGAAGAGGATTGCCAAATGGTGATTAAGTAAAAGCAAATTAAAACCACATCATGAGCTATCACTCACATCTACTAGAAGGACTACGATTTAAGAAACACATGACCATACCAAGTGTTAGTGAGGGTGTAGAACTCTCAAATACCACTGGTGAGTATAGAAATGATATAGCCATTCTTGAAAAGAGTTTGGCAGTTTTTAGTAAAGTTAAACACACATCTACTATACAACCCAACCACTCCTCCATATTTACCCAAGAGAAATGAAAGCAGATCTCCACACAAAGACTTGTATAACAATGTTCATAGCAGTTTTCTTCCTGAGGCCAAATAGGAGTATTGCTTATAAGGGCAAAAGACTGGGGGAAATGCCCACCAAAACTAGACAAGTCAAATACTTTTGTAACATCTGTGCTTTGAAAGCTCTTTATGAACTGATGAGGAATGACCTGGTTTAAAAAAGCAAAGTTCAGAAGAGTATATAGCATGTTATCATTTGTTTACACAAAAGGGAAAATAAAAACAATGTGATAATAATAAACAGTTATAGAGCATCTGTTGTATGCCTAATAATAATAATAATAATAAAGTTATGTGGCATCTACTGTTTGCCAAACACTGTTCTAAGTGCCTTACATATATTTGAGTATTACTATTATCCCTCTTTTACAATTGAGCACACTGAGGTTCTGTGTGTAATTTATGTGTAAATAAGCCTTGGAAGAAAACAAGCAGTTATTAATAGTGGTTAATAATTAGCAAAACTTGGTGGACAGAAGGTAGATTTTCACTACATACTTCTTTAAATGGTTTGTTCTTTGACCCATGTGAATGTATATGTGACAAGAAAGTTAAATTAAATTTTTAAACAAATAATAGAAGAGTTGGTAGGCAGTTAAACATTTAAGCCAATCCCTGCACGGAAAATTCCCTCCCACCCCACATGAAAGAACTCAGGACTCACAGAGTTGGGACAAGAAGGCTTGGTCTCCAAGAAGGTCCTCATGGTAGAGACTGAACCAGCCCTCAATCACCATGTGAATGAACCCACACACTGCAAACCAGCACAGGGACAGTCTCCTCCAGGTCCCCAGTGGGATGACAGCAGCACGTCCTGACAACAGCCATGTGGTCACAACTAAGACCCCAGAGGCAGAGAAGAGGCCAGCCAGTATATGCCAGGTAGGACAGTCATTAGGCACAAAGTTGTCCAGTCTCAGGTGCCGAGGCCAGTATGGATGCATGGGGCTAGCATTGGTGGCCATATCTTTGTTGGCTGATGGCTGTGTGTGGATAAGTAGGAAGAAGAAAAAAGGAAGAGAAAAACGTGAACAAATAGAAAGCACAGAATGAGATCATAAAATCAAATCTAAATGGTTTATTATCACAAGAAATGCAAATGGATTAAATTGATCCGTTAATAGACTTGTAAAACTGGACTAAAAATATGTAATTATATGTTGTTTTAAAAACGTGACTATAAGGCCACACAGGAAGACTGAAATCCTGTTCCTGCCCTCTGGGAGCCATATGATGTGGTAGACACAGTAACCAGACCAGTTCCCTGCCATCAGGAGTTACAGTGCTGGGGAAGACACAGACACTAGGTTGGGTCCCACTGGAGGGGTCAGTGTCTTGCCTCGTTCAGCAGATAGCTATTCCCTGTCTGCAGCAGGGCAGAAGAGAGAAGACTAATGAGAACTACAACCCTCAGGTTCAATGTGTGGAAAGCCAGACGCTTCCCGTAATAGCGCACCCCGTCTTCAACCTGCAAGAAAAAGGAAAGTGGAAGGCACAGGTCTAGCGCGCGCGGCGCTTATAGGGGAAAAGGTGAATTAAATACGGAGACCACCAATCAGAGCTAGAACCCGCCAGTCCAGCTGTCCAATGAGAATGAGGACCTTCGGTAGTCCAGACAACCATGCAGTAGTCCGGGTATAGCGCAGGCGCGCGGGAGAGGTTGGAAGGGTGGTGGGGTGGAAGGAAAGGGTCTCTGACAGGGATGCTTAGGGCCGGTCGTTTAGCAGTGGAGAACTAAGGGGTGGAGTGGCAGCACAGGCGCGGGGGCACTCACCCGGCGGCGCTGTCACAGTGCCTAAAGGTTCCTGGCTTTCTTGAGGCTGTCCTGCAGGCTCCGTTTCAGCCCTAGTTCAGACCCATTTCTTTACTTTTCTGGTCTTACGGAGTTGGCCAATGGAGGGGCTGGGAGGGCGGCTCCTGTCACCCCCAGCCAATAGGAGCTCTCTGTATGCCTCTGGCCCCTCCCTCAAGTGTGGTGCCATTTTTGCTGTTGGCTGAGCCAGAGTCAGGAGGTGAGTGAAGTGAGGAACTGCCGAGGTTGGTAGGCGTTTCCTGCTCGCAGCCTACCGGCTGCTAATCTTGGCTTCAATTTCCCTGTCCTCTTTATCAGTCAATCATCTGGGAAAGTGGATAGTCGGTCATCCTTATCGTCTGCTGCTGAATCGGCATTGCGTTGCGTCCTCTCAACTTTGCCTTCCTTTTCTAAGCAGACCGATTAGTTTCCAGACAAACCTTAAATCTTAATGCCCGAATGCGCAATAAAACAACACTAAGATCACATCCTGTACACTACGCCTCCATCCTCTACCTTAGCGTTCAGGATCCCTTAGCGGCCATCCTCTCTTGACTTCAAATCAGAAAGAGCATTCAAAACTCCTCGAGGGCCAGTTGACAGGGAGACCCTCAATCTCCCCGTGCAGCTCAGTTCTAAAGAACCAATCAGAACTCCACAACTCTAACCCAGATTGCACAATCAGTCAGAATCCAGGTTCATCCCAGACCTCCTATCCAATTACGACTCACAACCCTCATTTCTAAGATCAGTAAACATCAACTCTGTCTTGCTTTCCATTCTATCTCAGTCGGAGCAACCAATCAGAATGGGGATCCTTTAGTTTTCCAGCCAATTGTTATCAGGTCTTCTCCATATGCAAATATCCAGTTTGTCCAGGCCCCATTCAAATGAAGCAGTGCCATCCTTAGGCTCAGCATCTAATCATAAACAATAGTAAATTAACCATGAACTAATCTAATCTCAACCTGCTCCCTCTTCATGATTTCCAGCTTCCAAACTTTTATCCTTGCTGTGCCCCCTTCCTCACTCACTTCTATTTCCCACTGAGCAGTGAAGAAAGAGTCTTTTGTGTATTTCCTACTTTTATTTGACAATAACAAACTGTATATAAAACGGAGTACGAAGGCGGGGAGGCTGTGGATCTCCTCCACTCTGCTTCTTCAAGCATCTCCCACCCCTAGGCCCCAGCAGGGACTACCCCCTTTCCCCCTTGTGATGGGGTGGGGATCAGCAGGCATGGAAATTGTATGTGTGTGTTTGTGTGTCTGTGTAGAGGTGTTGGGGGGATCTATGGTGGAGAGGGGTCAAGAACAGGGAGAGTTTCCCCTCATCCTCCATCAGAGCTGGCACCCTGAAGAGGGGTCTTGAGGGAGCCGGGAACGTCCACAGATGTGCCTCAGGCTATGAGACGGTAGAAGATCCAGCATCCAAAAGTGACCCAGTGACTGGCCCAGCTGAGCTCTGACCACTTGTGGACAGTATATGCCATGCCATAGCCCTGTGGGAAAGAAAGAGGTGAC
>PVJD01014561.1:0-28566 GCA_004026545.1 Mormoops blainvillei
GGAGCCCATTGGGACAGGAGGGCTGTGGGGACAGGAGAGCAGCCTGACTCAGGGAGACTCAGGGCCTGTCACATCAGGGTACCCAGGGCTTTGAGGAAGGGGCTCCCGGCAGCCTCGTGGCCACACCTGGCTGCTCCCCACCGCAAACCCTTCCTGAGCCCCGGTAGGGGAAGCCCACCCTGGCTCAGCCCTGGCCTCCTGCCTGAGGCCCCGTGAACAGTGGGTGGGTCTCTGTAGTCTGTTTTCTTGCTGCCCCCTGCTGTCGGATGTGGGAAATGCCCACCCACAGTCCCCTGCTGAAGTACCCTGAGGTCCCTCAGGCTTGGGCTCTGCTCACAGCCCGCCCTGCCCTGGCCGGCCTGCAGCAGGTGAGGCCTGGGGAAGCAGAGGGTGCTGCCCTCGCCCATCCCCCACCCCCGGAGCCAGCCCTGAAGCCAGTGTCCAGGTCCTTGTCTCCACCCCCAGTCCCAGCGCTGCCTGCTCCCCACCTCGGCAGGGCTCCCTCGGAGCTCTCCCCACCCTGGGGCTGCCTGACAGGGCCCCCTGGTCCCAGCCCCTGCTCAGGCCCCACCTCTAGAGGGGCCAGGGCCACTCCCAGGGCTTGCTCTGAGGCAGAGCTGGGGGCAGATCCCGTCCCATGGAGGTGGGGGAGCTTTGCACACCCCAGGGGTTTTGGCACAAAACCTTCCCTCCCAGCACTAGCTGGTCGGCACGGCCGTGGCAGGTGGAGGCCTGGCTGCCCTGGGAGCCAGGAGGCTCTGACCTGGGCCTGCAGCCCCCCAATTCCCAGATCCCAGCCCAGGGAGGCTCGGTGACCACGTGCACCCCCTGCCATTCATGTGCCACCTGAGTCCTGTTGCTGAAGACATGCTTGTCTCTCAAACTGTAATGCCTGCAAGTCACCTGGGCTCCTGTTGAGGGCAGGTTCTGATGCTGTGGGTCTGTGGCGGGGCCTGAGGGTCTGCACTGCCAGCTCCTCCCCTGCAATACCCAACTGGCTGGGTCAGAGACCACACTCCGAGTAGTGGGGCTCGAGAGCCCATCAGCTTCCAGAGACAAGTTCCATAGATGTGTCGCCCGCAGCCGAAGTTTTAGGGGAAAGCTGGGTGACGTGACTCTGCAACGAGCCGGCAGCTGCCCGAGGGTCTGTGGGAGGGTCCTGAGCAAAGCCTTCACTGAGGAGAGCAGTTCGGGGACTCGGGACACACACGGGGGCTGGGAATCCAGGCTGCAGTGCTGTCCCCGGGGTGCCCAGGCCTGCACCTGCTCTCAGGTCCCAGGCTCTGCACAGCCACGGCTTGCCCAGTGTCCTCGGGTGACAAGGGACTCTGTCTCTGTGCCTCTGCACTCATGGGAACTTCCTGTCATGAGGTTGGGAGGTGACACTTCAAAAGAAAGAAGGCCGGCATCAATGGCTCGTGGCTGTGCTTAGCAGGCTGCAGGGTGAGTTGCCGGCCCGCGGGGCCTCTCTGAGCAGAGGCCGGAGGGCCCAGGGCGGGTGTCTCTGCGTCAGCCCTCTGCTGGAGTGTCATCTCCTTCTCCAACGCTGTCTGCGTGCCGGGTGGCAGGCGGTTCAGAAAACCTCTGTGCTTCCCCGTCCACAACTGGGCGGGGCCTGGGCGGCACCTGGTGCTGGCCTCACCTGAGGCCTGGCCTGCGTGGGCAGGTGGAGGGTCCACTGTACCCAAGCGTGGAGCCCGGTGGCACACGGCCCTCGCTGGCCCTCCTGAAACAGCCTCAGCTCCACCCTGACACCTCAGTTTCTCAGGGGAAGATGAGGAAAAGAGGCCTCAGGAGCTGGGGACACTGCCCGGGAGGAGGGCCGCCTCCAGGGCTTTCTCTGGGTGCCGTCAGTGTGGGCGTCCGGGCTGCAGGTGTTGAGAGCGCACCTGGCCCAGACGCCCCACGGAAAGCAGGGCTGGCCCAGGCCCGGGGCTCGCCCGGTGGGCTTCAGGGACACCTGGCCTTCCCAAGGCTCAGGGTCCTCATCTGTGAAACCTCTCCGAGAATCGGGCCATGAAATCAACGCACACAGGTCCCAGCACAGGTGCGGCAACCACTTAGAGAGAAGGCTGCACACGCCGGACTGCATTTCCTTTTTAACCGCTCCCCAGGGTGCAAACCCCGAAGGACCTCTTCCCCACAGGATGCAGCCTGGTGGAACCACAGCCCGGAGGGACCCTTCCTCACCAATCCCCCCCCGCCCCCCCGCTGCCCCCTGCTGCCCTGGCAGGCTAAGGGCAAGGTCGGGGCTCCACCTGGCCCGCTACTGCTACCGCTCCCTCTGGAATGGGGCTGTTGAAGAGAGGGCCAGGGCAACTGGACTAAACTTCCTGAATGTTCTCTGCAGTATCTGTCCCTACTTCTCCACAGGCAGCTCATTTCTCCGCCCAGGTCGAGGTGCCTTCAGTCCCCTGTTCTCTCCCCTGCATGCTCGGGCAGAGTCGACAGCAAACCACGTCGTCCCCAGGTCAGAGATGACCATCCGTCAGCCGTGGTGGCGTTTCAGGAGCGTCTGATGCTGACCGCATCTTCCACTGAAGCCTGACCTTCGCCTGACTTCTCTGCCCTCACCACCTTCTACTTCTCCGTTCCTCCCGCCCTCTCCTCTGCTGACCAGCCCCTCTCATCTGAGGGAACGTCGGGGTTCCTCACGTGCTAAGCCAGGCGTCACACCTCGTCCCCTCTGCACGTACAGTCTCGACCTCCCACGCTGTTCTAAATGTCATGTCTGTGACTACGACTGCATATGTACGTCTTTATTTGGTCACATCTCCAAACGCGAGGTCTATTTTACCTGCTACCCTGGGATACCTGCCCTTTACATGACCAAAAAGGATTACCACGCACCTACCCGGCTGACTCCGGCAGACCCTGGGGGGGCCGGCTCAGCAGCTGCCTGCCCTGGAAAGCTTTCCCTGACCCGACCAGACTGACATGCTCCCAGGATCCCTGGCTACTGTCATTTGCATGAGCAAGGCTTTAACGGAAGGCTCATTACCAATCCCCGCCGGCCAGGAAGAAGCTCTGTGGCAGCAGGCAATGGCCTCCCTTGTGCCGCGTATCTAGCACCCACCGGTGGGGTGCTCTGAAGGCATTTCAGTAATGTGCAGCTAAAGAAAAATTATTCAATACTGTCATGGAGTCACGACAAAGTGTCCAGCGTGGCAATACTGGCCATTAAAAACAAGTAATCTTGAAATTACTACTGTGTTTGTTCCCATTCAATTAAGCCAAAAAAGTAACATTAAATTCCTGTTTTGGTGTAAATAAAATACAGTTTTAATAAAGTCGAAGCTTAATACATGCTGTTTCGAGAGCCTGAATGTTAAAAATTAAAAAAATTTAAATTTTACACTGATATTAAAATGACGCTTCAGTGTTGAAACATTTTTAAAATTTTACATTTGATATTTATATTTAATATTAAAATATTTTAATATTTTTAAAAAGTTTAAGGAAATGCTGTTTTAAAAAAGATTTTATTTATTTTTATTTTTTAGAGAAAGAGGAAGGTAGGGAGAAAAAGAGAAACATAAAGGGTGGTTGAAAAGCATCTATAGGTTGCCTTTGCTCTCCCCCAAGCCGGAACCTGGCCCGCAACCCAGGCGTGTGCCCTGACCTGGACTCTAACCTGCGACCTTTCCGGTCCGCAGGCCGGGCGCCCGACCCACGGAGCCACAGCAGCCAGGACAGGGAATGCTCTTTTAATGATCCCACTTTTGAGTTTTTCTTTACTCCTCTGGCGCAACGTCGTAATGTTGAAAAATCACCATGAAAGTCTAAAAACCCGCACCAAGGTCTCCTCCTGGGCTCGGGACCCTGAGGGCCGCACCCCAGCTCACTTCCACAGCGTCCCCAACACAGTCCAGGGCGCCCCGCCCTTTCCGCGCTCGCGTCTCTCAATCTGTGGGCGTCTCGCGCAGAAACTAACCCGAATCTGTAAAAAGGACCAGACACGCTCCGATTCCCAGCGTCGAAGCCCCCAGTAAATGGATTCTTTGTAAAAATGGCTGCGCTAGGGTTTTTGTGCGAACGTAAGGCTGAAAACTCGGGAGAAAGTGCAGGAAAGGCGAGGTTCTGTGCTCGGTACCTAAGGCAAGCGTCCCGGCAAGGCCCGCGCAGAGCTCGGGGTTCAGCAGGCAGCGCGGCCAGACAAGGTGCTTTGCTCACTTTCACGGCAGCTCGAAGTTGCTCGGTGGGGCCACGACTGGACAGTGAGTGTTTCGGTGCTGAGAGACCCAACACACTAACAACGAAGGCTGGGAAGTCTGCCTTTCCCAAACGCCGGCGTCAGAAAGGCCACCTGCCCGCCCTCTTGTGGCAAGCTGGAGAATCGCACTTTCAGGGAACCAGCGAAGGAAACTTGGCCCTAAAGGTGCCCGCGACGCCGCCTGGCGGCCGTCCCCTGAATTACCGTGATTCTCAATGGCCGAGATCTATTCGTGGCTGGAAGCAGGAGTGATACCCTGCTCCATCGCGGCCTGCTCCCTGGGCGGGGCTGTGCTTTGGAGCCATCGCCGAGACAACCGCAGAATCTTCAGTCTTTGGGGACAGTTGAACACTATCCCCGCTCAGTCATGCCTACATGACAGGAACGACTTGCAATTTCCGTGGAAAAGAGAGACTATCGCCCAAATGCAGAAGACACAGCGCATCTGTTTCCACCATCCGAAGCTCCAGCAGATCTTCCAATCCTTCGCAACAGAACACAGCTGTGCTGCTCGGAACTGCACCGTCCCCTGTCAACTGCCCTGTAGCCTGATCACAGCCTAGAACACCTGGATCAGACGGAAGAAGGAAATCTGGCTTGTTCCTGCTTGGGGATTCTTGTCCGGAAGTACGTCCAAAGGACCCATAACCACCCGAAAGACAGGAAGGAATACAGCCCCTGCGCCTGGGAGGTTGTCAGGGTTGAAACAAGGGCACCTTCCCCTCAGGAAACAATCACCAAAGAAAAGTCTGAAATGAACGAGAAAGTTACGTTTGTAACTCTCTCTATTCAGTGCATTGTTCGTTAAGCCCCAATGTCGACTCACATTTCTGCACAGACTGAGAAACGCATGAAACCAAAATCATGGTGTTATTTTTTAAATATATAGTAAATCATGAATTTACAAAATTATGATTGGAGAGAAGAACATGATCTACTTTCCTAACTAAATAATTTAATGACAATTGTCTTTATCTTTTTATGGTTTTTGGAGGAGTTCGGGGGAAGCACATCTTTGAAAGGTGGTGATAGACAGTCAAAGAAAGATACATTAAAGTTCAGAGTTGCCAGTTTTTCTCCTTCTACTAAACTGGTCCATGCAGAGGAACTAGTAAGAAAGAAAAAGATAAAGGACAAAAGTGTATTAAAATATTACCCACAAATTCTGGAGAGCATACGAAAGCACTGGCGAGATCCTCTGGGGCCCAGACTCAAGGAGTCCTCCCAAACTGATGCCTCTCCCTGCTGTCCGAGAAATTCACACAACACCCACGCAGTGAGCGGAGCCGAGCTGGCTCCTTTCACCTCAGCACCTCACCTACATCTTCACCGGAACAGTGGCGTTCGCTCGGGACGCAATATCTGCAACAGGACTCACAGAAGCAGACCCGCCCACACGCTTTTGAAAAAGAAAGAGCTTCCGCTCCACTTTTGCTCTATCCCTTTGGCTTTGTACTCCGAGTAGAAACCTTGAAGCTGAGCCCACAACAGAACCAGAGCACCTTTGCAGGTGGGTAGTGTGGTGGTTCGGGAGAAAGTGTTGTTGAAGGGGGAACGCCATCAGTAAAGCAGGGACTGGGGGGGGGGGGGGAGGAATAGTACCAGGTGCCAGAAGCAGCCAATAAATAGCGTGTATCTTTCTCACTTCAGGCTAGATGACCCCTCTCCGGTATTCCTACCCACCGCTCCTCGATGACTGAATTTAAATCAGTTACAACTGAGGTCTGAGTATTGAACGTTTTCCATATTTTCCAGGACTATTTTTAATTCCATTGATCCCAGCTTTTGATAGGCATTTCTTGACTAGCGGTGGAACTGTTCTTTGAGTCTTAGTATGTAACTACTATTCTGTGATAGATTTACATAGAAAAAGTAAGGATTTAAATTTCCAGAATAAATGAACTCAAGAAGTTTTCTTTGATAAGAATTTCATAAACGAAGAGAAAGTGAAACTTGAAAACAGAATACTAGGAAACATGTTTTGTAAGTTTTAACACAAGGTGAGGGCAAACGTCAGTTATATAAGTACATAACTATGATAAGATGAAAGAATAAATAATAAATAAAAAAACAATGAATAAATGACACCAGGTTGGTCACCTCTCTTAGGGGCTGATTTCCCAGGAAGTGAATTTTGTAACATTTTCTTGCTTAATGCTATGACAAAAGATTTGCTGAATAGAATCCTGTAAATTCTGTGGCTGAAGCAGAAAGATGAGCCATTTCCCATGCCCTCAGTCCCATGCGCCATGGTGATCCGGCACATTCCCCAGCGAGAATTGTGTCAACAAGACCCCAAGTCTCCATCCTCAGTTCTTTACTTTTCTTCCGTCGTTGTCACTGAAAACAAGGATCTCACGATTGCTACCTGGAAAAATTCCCAGGCAGAGTTGTAACCAAGCAAACGGGGGCCTGTTCACGTGGTGCCTTTGTGTATGACCCACAGTTAGTATTGGAAGAAACAGGTTTTTATCTACAATATTCCAGCCTTGCAGGGGCTGGGAGCACTTTAGCTCAAAGCCCTGTTCTTTCCTGAGACCCCGCACTTCCCTTGCTCCCCAAAACGCTATCAGCCAAAGCCAACCCGGGTAGTTCCCCACCTCCTTATCTGCGCTAAGCCAGCTGCACGAGCAGCCTCGCAGCAGCCCTCTCCTCCAGGATCTGGGGTGCGTCGTCCTCAGCCCGCGTCCAGGAAAGCATGTGCCATGCTGCATTGGATCATGGTGGAGTCCAGGAAAGGCACAGGCCCTAAAAGAGCGGCCTCTTCTTACATCCCAAGTTCCAAGAGTCCAGATAGAGTCCAGGTCTGCAAGGCAGCAGGTCAGTGTCTTGCAAGCCAGGGTCCTCGATGGCTCTGGAGTCAGCGGGAGTGGGCACAATCAAAGCAGCAGCGTCCCATTCTCTCCCTTGCTACGCCAGGCCGCACGGCCGAATCCTGGCGGCAGACTGCTGCCTCCTTCTCCTTTACACTCAGGCCGCCCGCGTGGCTCCCGTCCCACTACCAGCAGCGTGGCTGAATCTCCCTCACTTGGCTGTCCTCTTCATTACAGACCAGCGTGGCTCTGCTTACTCTCAGCCCTCCTGGTGGACCAGCCTCCCTCCCTGCCTGCCCTTTGTTTAAATCCTGGAGCTTCCTACCTGACCCCCTATGCAGCAACGCCCACAATGAGCTACGTTTGCCGGTTTCCTGTATCATTTACATTCTCTTAGCTGCCACCTTCAGTCAGGGCGAGAGCGACTCAGTGGCGCAGGGGGAACCGCCTCCTTGCCTCTTGCACAGGTGCTATACAAACCCCGTGCTATGTTATGAGTCACCGTACGTCCTGGAAGTCTTATCCATATCTTTTGCCTTGGGGCGGTGGAGCAGCTGTAAGCTACCCATCAGCTTGCCATTGTTGTGAAAAGCATCTTAAGCCATATCATCCCCCAACCACGGGCAGTGGGGGAGAACATGCTCTATATCAGGGTCCTTTTGCTTTATACCCCACTTCACAGTCACTGTATTTCTTCTCCCACAGGTAGAGACCGATGCCCTAGAAGTATATCCCAGGGCAGGGCCGTTCCTGCTTCTCCCGTCTTTGCCCCGAGCAGGGTCCCAGTGTCCCGGCAGCTGACGGGGTCCAGTGCACAGCTGGCGCGGGAGGGTCGTGTCCCAGGTGGCAGAGGTGCGCTCAGTGAGCTCAGGTGGCACACGTCCTGTGCAGTGTCCTGGGATGGTCAGGGATGGCCTGGGCCTGTGGGACCGGCTCGTGCCCACCAGTACTTGGGGAATCTGAAGTCTTTTCTGCCTTTCAAACAGAAGGACAGGGAACTTCTCATTTGGCGCCGAAGCACCCAGTTCTCCCTGCTGAGCAGGACGTGGCTGTGACGCAGGCCATAGAGTTACCAGATGGGGCCTTGCCCTGAGTGGGCCTGCCTAGGCTCAGATGTAGGGAAAAAGGGGGTTTTGGGGACAGATTCAGGGGATTAGCCTGGGACAAGCTGCCAGATGCCCACTGCTGCAGAGATTAGGACACGAGTGCCTGTAAAGAAAGAAGTCGGGGGGAAGAGATATATCAGAAAAAGCACTACTAAGAACAATGTCAGAAACTTTATTGCTTATGTTTTCTTTTAGGAGTTTAATGGATTTTGGTCTTACATTTAAGTCTTCAGTTTATTTTGAATTTATTCTCGTACATGGTATAAGTAGGTGGCCCAGTTTCATTTTTTTCATGTGCCTGTTCCATTTTCCTAACACCATTTATTGATCAGGTTGTCTTTACCCCACTGTATATTTTACTCTCTTTTGTAATAGGTTAGCTGACCACCTCGGCGTTGGTTAACTTCCAGGCTCTCTGTTCGGCTCCACTGACCTGTGGGTCTGTCCTTATGCCAGCACCGTATTAGGGACAGCGATACCTCCAACTTTGTTTTTTCTCAAGATTTCAGTGGCCTTTTAGGGCCTTTGTGGCTCTCTATAAATTTTAGAATTATTTGTTGTAGTTTTGTGAAAAATACCGTTGGTATTTTGACAGGAATTGTATTGAATCTACAGGTTGCTTTGGTGGCACGGGCATTTAAATAATGTTAACTCTTTGTATTCATGAGCACAGTACTTGCTTCATTTATTTGTATCTTTATTTTCTTTCTTTAGTGTCTGACAATTTTCTGAGTACGGGTCTTTCACCTCCTTGGATAATGGATAATTTACCCCTAGGTATTTTATTTTCTTATGCAATTGTAAATGAGATTGTTTTCTTATTCTGTTTCTGATAGTTTATTACTGATATATAAAAATGCAACCAATTTCTGAATGTTAATTTTGTATTTTTCTATTTTACTAAATTCATAAGTTGTAATTCTTTTCAGAGGAAATTTAGAGTTCTTTCTTTAGGGTCATGCCTTCTGCAGATAATGTCAATTTACTTCATTCTTTCCAATTTGAATGCCTTTTATTTATTTTTTTCTTCTCTGATTGCTGTGGCTTGGCCTTTTAATACTAGGTTGAATAAAAGTGGTTAAAGTAAACATCCTTATCTTGTTCCTGATATTAAGAAGAACACTTTCAGCTTCTCCACAATGAATACGATGCTGGCAGTGGGTTTGTCATACAAAACCTTTATCATGTTTAGTTATACCCCTCTATTCCCATTGATCTGAGAGCTTTGGTCATAAATGGATGCTGGATTTCATCAAAAGCTTTTTCTGCATTTACTGATATGATCATATGGTTTTTTATTATTTATTTTTTATTGTTCAAGTACAGTTGTCTCCATTTTCCCACCACCACTTTCTCCTGCCCCACCCTCCCCCACCTCCCACCTCAATCCTTCCCCCCTTTGGCTTTGTCCGTGGGTCTTTTATACGTGTTCCTTGATGGCTCTTCCCCTTCTTTTCTTCCAAAATCCCCTTCCTTCCTCCCCTCTGGTTACTGTCAGTTTGTTCTTTATTTTAATGTTGCTGCTTACATTTTGTTTGCTTGTTGGTTTTCTTGATTAGGTTCCCTTTATAAGTGAGATCATATGGTATCTGTCTTTCATCACCTGGTGTTTCTCACTTAGCACAATGCTCTCCAGTTCCATCCATGCTGTTGAGAAGGATAGTAGCTCCTTCTCTCTTTCTGCTTCATAGTATTCCATTCTGTAAATATACCATAGTGTTTGATCCACTCATTTACTGTTGGGCACTTAGGTTGCTTCCAACACTTGGCTATTGTAAATTGTGCTGCTATGAACATTGGAGTGCATAGGTTCTTTTGAATTGGTTTCTGGAGTCTTAGGGTATAATCCCAGCAGTGGAATTGCTTTTATAGCTTTTTGAGGGAATTTCAAACTGTTTTCCATAGTGGCTGTACCGGTTTGCATTCACACCAACAGTGCCCTAGGGTTCCCTTTTCTCCACATCCTCACAAGCACTTGTTGTTTGTTAATTTGTTTGTGATGGCCTTTCTGACTGGTGTGAAGTGGTATCTCATTGTGGTTTTAATTTGCATATCTCTAATGGCTAGTGATGCTGAGCATCCTTTCATATGTCTCTGGGCCCTCTGTATGTCCTCCTTGGGGAAGAGTCTGTTCAGGTCCTTTGCCCATTTTTTAATTGGATTGTTTGTCTTCCTAGAATGGAGTCATGTGAGTTCTTTATATATTTTGGAGATCAAACCCTTGTCCAAGGTATCTTTGACAAATAACTTTTCCCACATGCTTGGTTCCCTTTTCATTTTGCTGATGTTTTCTTTAGCCATGCAGAAGCTTCTTATTTTGATGAAGTCCCATTTGTTTATTCTTTGTTTTATGTCCCTTGCTCTAGGGGACATATCAGTGAAAATACTGCGGCATGGAATATCTGAGATTTTCCTGCCTATGTTCTCCTCTAGGACTTTTATGCTGTCATGACTTATATTTAAGTCTTTTACCCATCTTGAGTTTATTTTTGTGTATGCTGTAAGCTGGTGGTCGAGTTTCAGTTTTTTGCATGTAGCTGCCCAGGTCCCCCAACACCATTTGTTGAAGAGGCTATTTTTACTGTATTTAATGCTTCCGCCCCCTTTGTCGAATATTAATTGATCATAGATATGTGGGTTTATTTCTGGGTTCTCTGCTGTGTTCCATTGATCTATGTGTCTGTTCTTATGCCAGCACCAGACTGTTTTGATTACAGTGGCCTTGTAATATAGTTTGATGTCAGGTACTTTGAGTACCTGACAAAGTAGGACGTCCCTCCTACTTTGTTCACCTTTCTCAAAATTTCTGTGACTATTCGGGGTCTTTTATGGTTCCATATGAATTTCTGAAATGTTCGTTCTAGATCTGTGAAATATGTCATTGGTATTTTAATAGGGATTGCATTGAAATTCTAAATTGCTTTGGGTAGTATGGACCTTTTGATGATGTTAATTCTTCCAATCGATGAAAACAGTGTATGCTTCAACATTTGTGTCTTCTTTAATGTCTTTCTTCAGTGTTATGTAGTTCTCTGAGTATAGGTCTTTTACTTCATTGGTTAGGTTTATTGCTAGGTACTTTATTTTTCTTGTTCCTACAGTAAATGGGATTTTTTCCTGATTTCTGATTCTGATATTTCATTGTTGGTGTACAAAAATGCCTTTGTTTCTGGGTATTGACTTTGTATCCTACTGTTTTGCCAAATTTACTTATTAGGTCAAGTGGTTTTTGGTTGAGTGTATAGGGTTTTCTATGTACGCTATCATGTCATCTGATATTCGCTGTAGGTTTTTCATATATGGCCTTTATTGTGTTGAGGTATGCCCCTTTCATTCCCACTTTGCTGAGTGTTGTTTTTTTTTTTATCATAAATGGGTGTTGTACCTTATCAAATGCTTTTTCCACATCTATTGATATGATCATGTGATTTTTTTGTCTTCCCTTTTGTTTATGTGATGTATTACATTTATTGTTTTGCAAATATTGTACCATCCTTGCATCCCTGGGATGAATCCCGCTTGATCATGGTGGATGAGCTTTTTAATGTATTGCTGGATCCAGTTTGCCAATATTTTGTTGAGGATTTTAGTGTCTATGTGTAGTTTTCTTTCTTTGTTGTATCTTTATCTGTTTTGGGGAATAGGATGATGCTGGCCTCATAAAAAGAGTTTGGGAGTCTTCCCTCTTCTTGGATTTTTTGGAATAGTCTCAGAAGGATAGGGGTTAGCTCTTACTTAAATGTTTTGTAAAATTCTCCTGTGAAACTGTCTGCTCCAGGGCTTTTGTGTGATGGGAGTTTTTTGATTACTGCTTCAGTTTCACCAGGTATTATGTGTCTACTCAGGCTTTCTGCTTCTTCTTCCCTCAGTTTTGGAATTGTATATTTTTCTAGAAATTTGTTCATTTCACCCAGGTTTTCAAATGTCTTGGCATATAGTTCTTTGTAGTAATTTCTTACAATCCTTCGTATCTCTGTGGTATCAGTTGCAGTTTCCCCTCTTTCATTGTTGATTTTATTTATTTGGGTCCTTTCCTTTTTTCTCTCGATGAGTCTGCTTAAAGGCTTGTTGATTTTGTTTATCTTTTCAAAGAATCAGCTCCTGGATTTATTGATCCTTCGAATCGTTATTTTAGTCTCTCTGTCATTCAATTATGCCCTGATCTTGATTACTTCCTTCCTTCTACTCACTCTGGGCCTTGTTTGTTGTTGTTCCTCCAGTTCTTGTAGATGTAGGGTTAGGTTGTTTATTTCAAATGTTTCTATCTTTTTTAAGTAGGCCTGTATTGCTATGAACTTTCCTCTCAGGACTGCCTTTGCCATGTGCTGTAAGTTTTGGACTGCTGTGTATTCATTTTCATTTGTTTCCAGTAACTTTTTGATTTCCTAGGTGATCTCATTATTGATCCATTCATTGTTTAATAGCATGCTATTCAGGCTCCATGAGTTTGAATGTTCTTGAGTTTTTTCCTTGAGGTCAGTTTCTTGTTTCAAGTCCTTGTGGTCTGAGAAAGTGCTTGTTATGATTCCAGTTCTCTTGAATTTTTTGAGGCTTGTTTTGTGTCCTGTCATGTGTTCTATATTTGAAAATGTTCCATATGCATTTGAAAAGAATGTGTATTTTGCTTCTTTGGGATGAAAGGTTCTATATTTATTGGTTAACTCCATTTGATGTAATGCATTGTTCAGTTCCACAATATCCTTGTTGATATTTGTTTTGAAGATCTATCCATTTTTGAGAGTGGGGTGTTAAAATCCCCTACTATAAGTATGTTGCTGTCTATATCTTTCTTGAAGTCCTCCATGATTTTCCTTATATACTTGGGTGCTCCTATGGTTGGTGCATATAGGTTTATATTATTTATGTCTTCTTGTAGGATTCTTCCTTGGAGTATTAGGAAATGTCCTTCTGCGTCTCTTTCTATGGCATTTATTTTGAAGTCTGTTTTGTTTGATGTAAGTTATGCTACACTAGCTTTTTTTTCCCTGTCCATTTGCTTGGAATATTTTTTTCTAACCCTTAACTTTCAGCCCATGTACATCTGTTGTTCTGAGGTGGGTCTCTTGTAGGCAGCATGCGTGTGTGTCATGTTTTCTTATCCATTCAGCTACCCTGTGTCTTTTGATTGGAGCATTTAATCCATTTACATTCGAGGTTATTATTGGTAGGCACTTACTCATTTTTTCCCTTTATACCTGTGTTCTTCTCTCTGTCACTCTTTTTCTTCATCATCTTAAAGCAGCCCTTTTAGCATATTTTGCAATGCTGGTTTGGTGGAGGTGTATGCTTTTAACCTTCTTTTGTTTGGGAAACTCCTTATTTGCCTTCCATTTTAATTTAGAGCCTTGCTGCATAGACTAGTCTTGGTTGCAGGCCTTTACTTTTCATTGCTTGAAATGTTTCTTGCCATTCCCTTCTGGCTTGTGGTTTTTCTTTTGAGAAGTCAGCTGCCAGCCTTATCAGGGCTCCCTTGTATATTACTTCCTGTTTTTCCCTTGCTGCCTTTAAGATTCTCTTTGTCTTTGATATTTTCCAGTTTAGTTATGAAGTTTCTTGGAGCGGGCCTCTTTGGGTTCCTCTTGATTGGAACCCTCTGTGCTTCCTGGACTTGTGTGACTTTTTCTCTCCTCAGATTAAGGAAGTTTTCCATCATTGCTTTTTCAAACAGATTTTCTATCCCTTGCCCCTCTTCTCCTTTTGGTAACCCTGTTATGCAGATTTTATGTTTCATGTCATCCTGCAGTTCTCTTAAACCCTCTTCATTCTTTTCGCGTCTTTCTTCCTTTTCTTACTCTTCCTGGGAGCTTTTTTCTACCTTGTCCTCCAGTTCACTGATTCGATCCTCTGCGTCATCTAGCCTGCTTTTTTTTGATTTCTTCTACTGTGTTCTTCAATTCAGAAATTACATTCTTCATTTCCTCTTGTCTCCTGTTGATAATTTCTATGTCCTCTTTCATGCTGATATAGTTTGCAGTGAGTTCCTCACAGTTTCTCTCTAGTGTTTGGTAATTCTCAGTGAGCTCATTGATCTTCCTTATAACCATTGTTTTGAATTCAATATCTGATAGTTTACTTGCCTCTATTTCATTTAGCACTCTTTTTGAGGATTCCTCCTGTCCTTTGGATTGGGCGTTGTTTCTTTGTCTTCCCATTATTTGTGAGACTCTTCTTGTTTACTTCAGCTTCTTAAATTGATCTATTTTGACTTCATGACTTTGTGGTGTGACCTTCTATGGCAGGAGACCTGTGAGATTCAGTGGTGCATTCTCTTTGATCTCCTGATCTTGATGCTCTTGGGATGCATTTTATGCCATTTATGTGGGCTCTCTGGAAGTTACTCGGTTTTGGTTGTTGTTGGGTGGTTCTTTCGTGGGTCCTTCCCTCCAGCTGGTTGACTGAGGACCATTCTACCTACCATGTCTTGTGTGTTGTGCAGGTGCTGCCAGAAGCAAATCACAAAGCCCAGGAAACAAACCCATGACCACATAAATAACTCTCCCCTACAATCCCACTATTAACAGCAAATGAACCAGTATTAATAAGGCTATAAAGAGATTGAGACTATTATAAGGAATGAGAGAAATAAACTATAGTATAAAATCTAGTGACAATATGCACAAACTTGATGGAGAAGAAATGAATATTAGAAAGCTATGTAGTAAATAAAATATTGCACATTATGGAGAAGACCACAGTGGATTTCGTCTCAGTAGCCTCTAGTATTTACCGCTGTTTTTTCTTTCTGGATCCACCTCTGGTGATGTCAAATGTTGACTTCTTCTGACCTTAGGCAGCCTGTTTGAGATTTCCAGGGGTCTACTGTCTCTGGCTATTTCCATCAGTTGTTAATCTAGTCACTCTGCACTTAGCAGTCAGGCTTAAGCACCATAGGGTGGGGCAGAATCCCTCCTGGGGGTAGGGCTAATGTTTTCCCTCAGGCTGCTGCTGGGAGAGGAGTGGTCTGCCTGAGCAAGATGGCTGCTGCCATATGGGCAATGACTCAGCACTGGGATTCCGGCAGCTGCTCTCTCAGTTCTCTCCCCAAAGCCTCCGTGCCCAGTCTCTCCTCAGGTGTCTCTAGCCCACTCTGACCCTACCTTTTCCAGAGCCCAGGGCAAGTGGCTGCAAATGAAAATTTATGCATTGGCCCTTTAAACAGTTCTTTGCATCCCCAGCGACTCATCTCTGGCAGAGAGCTGTCCTGCTGCTTTTCACAGCTGGATGTTATCTATGTACGTTTTGGGCTCTGGTGCTGTAGGCTGGGGATCCCCGCTTATGTTTTATACCCCACTCTTCTCAAGGGGATCCAACTGGCTGCTTAAATATCCCTCCGACACTGCCGTCTGCGGGTGCCCAGCCAGCCTCCTCGAGTCTCCACTGCACTCCTTACCAGTCAGGTTTGTGCTGAAGCTGATTCTTCTGTCTTTGCGAGGCTATAAGTCTTTTCTCTCGCTATTGTTCAGTTGTTTGTTCTGGGTGATTTCTCCACAGTTTATTTGTAATTCCAGATTGGTCTTGGGAGGAGGTCAGCGTGACTTCCATTCACTCCTTTGCCATCTTAGAAAATTCCTGGTCATATAATTTTTTACTTAATTTTGTTTATGTGGTTTGTTACATAAATTGATTTGCAGATAGTGAGTGTTCCAACCTTGCATTCCAGAATAAATCCCACTGGATTATGGTATTTGATTTTTATAACGTATTGCTGAATTCTATTTCTAATTTTTTGTTGAGGATTTTTGCATCTATGTCCATCAGGAATGTTGGCCTATAACCTTTCTTTTGGTTAAGTATTTGTCTGGTTTTGGTATCAAGGTAATGCTGGCCTTGTAAAATGCACTTTAGAGCTTTCTCGTCTCTTGGATTTTGGAATAGTTTGAGGATAGGTGTTAATCCTTTGAGTATTTGCTAAAATTTCCATTTATCTATCTGGTCCAAGGAGTTTGTTTTGTGGGTGTTTTTTTTTTTTTTTTTTAAGTCACATCCTAAAAGTGTTACAGAATTTATTCTTATTAAACATCTTATTGAACTTATTAATCTTATTAAACGTCATAAAAAAATGACAAAATGCTTACAGCAGAAATTGCAAACAGATGGCTACAATGTGAAATGTGACCTCTGTTCTTCAGGGTAAACTGGACAGCAGTTTTCCTCTTCTTTACTTAAACTGATCTGTGTGCCTCTGCTAATTCACCGTGATAGTAAAACATAATGGGAACCAGTATTTCCAGAATTTTCACAGGCTACATTATGATTTTTCACCTTTACCATCTGTTCAGCAGGTGATGCACTTGTGTTTTCTCTGTGGGATAATTCATTGTGTTTTTGGTTGAGAACTTGAAATCTTGGCATCATTGTCCTTCTTTGTGTTCCTCAGCCTGGCAACTCAACTGCCGGGCTCGGTACTGGGCCTGTCTCTCCTCCAGGCTCTCTAGGTGCCACTTCTTTTTCTTCAGCTGTTTTGCTATTTACATGAGCAGCTGAGGAGGACTTTTTGGAGTCCTTTGTGTTTTTGTGCATAGAAGTTTGACTGTTATGACTGGAGTCAGGAGGGGCAGGCATTTGGTGGTCTTTGCTTCCCTCCGACTCTTCTTTTGGTGGGCCCAGATAAAATCCTGTGAACGAGCGTGATGTTTCCAGGAAAGCCCTAGGAGCTTTCTCCTGTCTCTTACTGCATCAACAAAATACTCCAGAGCACTCTATTTAATATTGGAAATAGTATTTCCCATGAGAGCTTCATGAAGAACTGAGTTTACAAGAGGAGATTTAAAACTTCCATATGCAGGCTCACCACAGCTTTTAGGGGCACCGGTGACTCTTCAAAAGTTGTGTTGGGACACATTCAGAGGCTGAACCCTTCCTGCCAGTAGACAGCCCAAGCAACATGTCCAGTTTTATCAATTAGTTTTATTCCAAAAATTCTAACATCATTTTATAAGCCAGGAGAAATCTTCGAATTGCTTCTTTTGGTTTTTTTGTTTGGTTTTGTTTTGTTTTGTTTTGTTTTTTGTTTTTTTTTTAATTTCTCAATTTCACTTGTAGTTAGTTCGTTAGCATGAAAATTCAAGCCTTGTTCTCTCAGGGGAAAAAGTCATCAAATGTAAGTGTGGTTGTGCTCCAGCTTTTCATAACCCCCTTTCCACTTACTTAGAGCTTCTTTGACGTAAATACCACCTGGCTTAAAAGGAATTTTATTCTCATAAAAACTAAGGTTGCTCAAGTCATTTTGATATGGGGTATCTTTGAAGTTATGTGGGTGCTGGGGTCGGCATTTGTACAAATGCCTCCTGGCATAAAAATTTCACTTTGGTTTGGCAGTGGCTTGAGTGGAGTCAGCTCCCTGCTTGGCGACCTCATCCAGAGCAGGACTGGCATGGGACCTGTTGCCAGCTCTGCCTGGAGGCTGTGCAGCTGCTCAGGCGCCTGCCGCATCCTTGCCACTGCCGCCTGCCCCTGTTCCTTGGGCTCTGGCTCCGAGTCCATCTGCCAGGTAGAGCTGCAGCCCTCCATGGTGGTGGGCTCGTGGAAGCTGACCCCGCTGAGCAGGGCGCCCACTGAAGAGGCGGCAGTGAGCTGCGGAGTGGGGGGGGTGGGGATGTGGGGGGGTGGGCTTCCACTATGTGCTGGGACCAGGCGAAATGTTATCATCAATCTTGTTTATCTTTTCGAAGAATCAGCTCTTGGTTTAATCGATCTTATGTATTGGTTTTGTAGACTCTCTTTTGCTTATTTCTGCTGATATTTACTATCCCCAACCTTCTACTCACTTTGAGCTTTGTTTGTTGCTCTTTTTCTAGTTCTTCGTGGCACACTCTTATATTGCTTATTTGACACCCTTCTTCCTTCTTGAGGTAGCTCTGTATTGCTATGAATTTCCCTCTTAGGACTGCTTTTGCTGGGTCCCACAGATTTTGGGTCACTGTGTTTTCATTTTCTTTTTTTCCCTTAAAAATTATTTATTGATTGATTTGAGAGAGCGAGAGAGAGCGAGAGAGAGAGAGATCAGTTTGTTGTTCTGCTTATTTGTGCATTCATTGGCTAATCGTTGTATGTGCTGTGACTGGGGATCGAGTCCACAACCGTTGCTTATCAGAAGATGCTCGAACCAACTGAGCTATTTGGTCAGGGGTGTTTTCATTTTCTTTTGTCTCAAAGTATCTTGATTTCTTCCTTGATCTCATTGATAACTCATTCATTGTTTAATACCATGTTATTTAGCTTGCATGTATTTGTGTGTTTTTCAGGTTTTTTTCATGTAATTGATTTCTAGTTTCATACATTTGTGGTTGAAGAAGGTGCTTGATATGACTTTAATCTTCTTAAGTTTATCGAGATTTGTTTTGTTGCCTAGCATTTGGTATATCAGAGAAAATGTTCCATGTGCACTTAAAAATAATGTTTATTCTGCTACTTTGGGGTGAAATGCTCTAAAAATATCAATTAAACTTATCTGGTCTAATGTGTTATTTAAGGCTGCTTTTTCTTGTTGAATTTCTGTCTGAAAGATCTATCCATTGATGTCAATGTGTTGGTAAAGCCCCTGACTATGAGTGTGTTACCGTTGACCTCTCTCTTTATGTGCATCAATATTTGCCTTATAGATTTATGTACTTCTATGTTAGTACATTTGGGTTTACAAGGGTAATATCCTCTGGTTGGATTGATCCTCTTATCACAATGAAATGTTTCTTTGTTTCTTATTTTAGCCTCCTCTTCTACCCCAGCTATTTTTTTTCTATTTGCACGAAATATCTTTTTTCATTTTTTTACTTTCAGTCTGTGTGTGTGTCTTTCATCTGAAGTGGGTCTCTGGTAGACAGCATAGGCATGGGTCTTGTTTTCTTATCCATTCAGCTACTCTATGTCTTTTGGTGGGATAATTTAATCCATATACATTTAAAGTAATTATTTATAGATATATTCCTACTGCTATTTTATTATTCATATTTATGTTCTCTTTTTTCTTTTTTTACTTAAGGAAGTCCCTTTAAGATTTCTTGTAATACTGGTTTGGTGGTGATCTTTTTAGTGTTTTTTGTTGTTGTTGTTGTTGTTTTTGTTTTTTCCTCTAAAAGCTTCTTATCTCTCCTTTACTTTTAAATCATAGCCTTTCTGGGTAGAGTAGTCTTGGTTATAGGTTCTTCTTTTTCATCCTTTTAAATATTTTGTTTCCATCTCTTTTGGCCTGCAGAGCTTCTGTTGAGAAATCAGCTCACGGTCTTATGGGAACTCTCGTGTAGATAGCCAGCTGCTTTTCTTTGGCTGCTTTTAAGATTTTCTCTTTGTCTTCAGCCTTTGCCATTTTAATTAGGATGTGTCTTTGGGTGCACTTCTTTGGGTTCACTTTCTGAGATGCTGCACTTTTGGGGCTTGTATGTCTATTTTCTGTACCAGTTTAGGAAAATTTTCAGTCATTATTTCTTCAAATGAGTTCTCAATTTCCCCCTCTTCTGTGTTCTCCTTCTGGTATCCTTGTGATGTGAATGTTCTTATGCTTGATGTTGCCCCAGAGTCCCTTAAACTATCCTCATTTTTTTTTGTTTGCTTTATCTTTTAAAAAATATTTTATTTATTTATTTTTAGAGAGAGGGTAAGGGAGAGAGAAAGAGGGAAAGAAACATCAGCGTGTGAGAGGAACATCAACTGGCTGCCTCTTGCATGCCTCCGACCAGGAACCTGGACCACAATCCAGGCATATGTCCTAATGGGGAATCAAATCAGCAACCTTTCAGTTTGCAGGCCAGTGCTCAACCCACTGAGCCACAACAGCCAGGGACATCTTTTCTTTTTGTTGTTCTGATTAGGTGTTTTTTGCCACCTTGTCTTTGAAATTGTTGAATCAGCTCTCTGTATGTATTACATGTATGTGCTTTTCATCCTTCCAGTGTATTTTTCATTTCAGTTATTGTATTCTTTATTTCCGACTGGTTCTTTTCTATAGTTTCTATAGCTTTTACTAGCCCCATGTTAAAGTTCTCACTGTGTTCATCCATTCTTCCCCTAAATTCCTTGAGCATTCTTATAGCCAGTTTTTTGATCTATGTGACTGATAGATTTCTCTCATTTTCTTTACATTTTTTTTCTCCAGTTTTTCTCCCCCGTTTTTCATTTGGGACATGCCTCATCACTTCCTAACTTTGACTGCCTCCCTGTGTTTGTTTCTACATGTTAGGTATATCTGCCAGATCTCCCAGTTTTGGCGGGGTGGTCTTATGTAGTAGGTGTCCCATGGGGCTCTGTGGTACAGTTTCTCTGATTACGTGAGCTGGGTGCTCTAGGAGAATTCCTGTGTGGGTTGTGTGTGCCTTCCTGTTGTAGTTGAGTCTTGATTGTTGTAGGCCCATCTGTTCATGGGACTGACCCTCAGGCCAACTGACTGTGAAGATCGTCCATGGCCATAGAATAAGGACTGCTCCATGAGGGATGACCCAATGCAGCGTGATTCACCCTGGTGGGCTTTGGTACCTGCTGAAACCACCCTGTGTGGATGCCACCTGTAGAGCTACTTGGGTGGTACTCTGTTGTAGTCTGAAGCCAGCCACTGTGTGCTTGTTCTGAGGTCTCTTGAGCCTCTGTTTCAGGCCATGGACAGCAGCTGCCTATGACCAGCCCGGGGCTGCCTGGTAGGAGCTACAATTGATCTGTAATTGCTAGCTGCTCATGCTGGACCTGGGGGCATGTGGGAGAGACCATGCTTTGAACCCAGACCATGAGTACTGAGGCCGTTCATCAAAAGGCGCAGGGCACCCTGAGTCCTACTGCCACCTACCAGCTGCCCATAAGGCTGAGCTGCTGAAAGTTTCTTGTGCAAGTTTGCAAGCTGGGTGAGGCAGGGCCTCAGGGAGTCACCAGGCTAGGGCAAGTTGTGTTCACCAAGTTAAGGCAGATTCCAGTTTGGCACCAGTGCTGAGCCTGGGGCAACCTAAAAAAAGGCACAAGGCACACCAAGGCTATCCACCTCATGCCTGGGGACTTTGCCCTTTGAGAGTTTTTAAGGACAGCTGGAGCGCAGGACTCGCCAAGCTTCTTGCTGCCGAAAGAGCCTCTAGTGGTGCACAGCTTGGGTGGAATGGGGTCTCAGGGAACCACCAGCGCAGAGTGAGTGGCGTTCCCTAGGCTAATGCAGATTCAACTTTGATTTCGTTGGGGTACAGCTCAACACAGGAATGGCTGCACCTGCCTTCTGGCCGTGTGGAAAAGAGCTCAACACAGGGACAACAGTGGCTGTCCCTACAGCCCTTGCCCTGATGTCACACAACTCAGCCTCTCCCTGTACATCTGTGGTGCCTCCTAAGCTGCCATTCAACCGCCAGAACCCAGGGCAAGTGACACGAGCAAGTGAGTCTGGGAAGGGGCCCTTTAAAAGAATGCCAGAGTTCTCAGCAACCTTCCATCTCAGGTGGATGGATGGAGTCCCTGCTGATTTTCACAGCCACATGCAGTGGGGCTCTTGCCCCCAGCACTGGTGCTCTGGGCCAGGGAGCCTGGTGTGGGGCTGGGATCCTTCGTTCCTTCAGAGGGACCTCTGCAGCTAAGATATCTCCCAATTCCTAAAGGCCACATATATGTGTCAGTCCAACCTATTTTGCATCTGTACTCCACCTACCAGTCTCGACATGGCCTTGTCTTTATATCCTTGGTTACAAAACTCTATTCAGCTAGCCTTCATGTGGTTTTCCAAGCTGACCATTCCACACTGTAGTTGTGTGTCTGATGTGGTCATGGAGGAGGTGAGCACAGCATTTCCCTGCTCTGTCATCTTGACCACAGCTCTCTGTAATACAGCAATGTGAACATCTGGCTCTCTTTTTTTCTCAATAAAATTCTGCTCTAATATTGGACAACAGTATTTTTCACACATACATGGAACAGACCAAAACAAATAAGGCCTGGTTCTTAGTTCAGTTTATTTTCATACTTAGTTTAAATGGCTGCCATAGCTTGCAAAAAGTGCTTCCCATGCTGTAGATCCCAACTAAAGAAGTGAGTCATTGGTTGGAGTTACTAAGTGATTATACCTTTTTTTCCTACTTCATTTACCAGTTATTTGTAAGCAGTTTGTTTTTTTACTATAGGTTCTAAGTGGAGTTAGTTTTGCATTGTTTGCAAGAAATCTTAGAACCAAAATTAATGGCATCTAATTTTTCATACTATTATATATTCTTACCTTCTTTTCCTACCTATTCTAAATAATGGATTTTTTTTTGTTTATATGTTTTTATTATTGCCTTGTAGAATTTGTGGAACACAGTGAGAGCAAGGGATGGAAGAGAGCGTAAGAACACAGATGGGAGGAGAAAAATGAGTATTTGGAAGGACCTAAGTGTCCTGGTCAGTGCAAACGCACATGTGATCTAACGCAACGGTCAGAGCTAGGGTTCAAGCATCCAGTTCATTTAACAGCTTTCCATGGATGTTTCTCTTTGTGTTTCATGGGTATTTACCCACTAATTCTATATTCATTGGGTAAATAGTAACAAATTAATAAGCTATTTTATAGATAATTACTTATTATTTTTGCTTGTAAGGCAGTCTCCATTGAATCATGAAAGTATTGGGATATGTCTTGTTAATTAATGGGGAGAAATTTCCAAGTGTCCAATTTTGAGAATGATGGAGGAGGAGTCCTTCTTCTATTTCTCGTAGGTTTTTTTCATGACCTTAGAAATTGATTTTAATCTTTAACTTTTTATTCATTGAATTTTATTACCAGTCCTACTGGTCTTAGTAAAACTTAATGAAGACCACTATTTTGAAAATAACTTTCTATTTTTAAATGCTAGTTAAGAGCAAACTTAAATCTCATAATTCTACCTGCTGATAATATTTACCAAAAATATCCAAGTGCATTCATAATGGGTCTTAATGTGTGCTTTTATATAATTATTACAGAATGAATGTGTGTGTTTATAGAATTTTAATAAATGAAAGCTGCTTTTTAAATTAATGCTTCACTGTTTTTAATAGTTTTTAATTTTCTTTCTTTCTTTTTTTTTTTTTTTTTGGAAAGCCTGTGTGCTTGATAATTTTCTAAACAGCACTTCAGCATTCAGAAGCAACAACAAAGTTTTTGGAGAATATTCCCATAAAATATATTTATATGAATGCTTTTATAGTATGTAGGTTAGCCTTTTTATATCTTAATAACTTCGCTGAATTGGTCACTCCTCATATTTCAGATAAAATTAACTGAAAACAAAACAAAGCCGCTTATATGCTACTGGACAGCCAAATATTAATAGGAAGTGATGGAAAAGTAAAAGAGGTTTTTAAGTAAGTAATGCTATACTAACTCAGTGATATTTATCCTTGTACCTTTTTAGTAATTTGTAATGTCAGAAGGCAAAAGTAATAATAAAAGCTAGTTGAACTGGCATTCTTATAAACACAATTCTCAGATTTCTCTTCTGCAACTCTACAATACAGCAATAATTGGTGATATTGGGATAAGAAAGATAAAAACCCTACTGTACACTTCTATACAGCATTCTACATTAAGTGACCTGTATTTGTCATTTCACTTGATATGCTGAACAACCATAGGGATATGTAGTATTATCCCTATTTTATAGATTTTATAGGTTCTCAGAAATATTATATAGCTTGCTGAGACCTCCTTGCACTAAACAGAGTTGGCCACTCTATGCTGCTTGGCATACTCCTTCTTCAGTATCAGTCACGCTTGCCCTTGGCTTCTTTTGGATAAGTCCTCAGTTTCCTGTAGTAATTTCTCCCTCTTTTCCTAACCTCTGACTTTTGATCCTGTAGATTCTTAGGCCTCTCGAGACTGAGGCCCCTTCTATTCTCGCACTCTAAATTCTGTCCTAAGCCTAAAATGGTTTCTAAGTTTATAGGATGCCTACTTACGGTTTGTCACCACACCATACCGTCTGCCGTGCCCTGTCATGCGCCTTGCCACCCACTCAGTGCCCTCGCTTGGGGCTCTTAGGGGCACCTCCTGCTCAACACGCACAAAAGCGAACACTTTATTTTTCTCCCTGAAACTGTATCTTGCTAAGATTTTCCATTTCAGTCAATGACAGCATCAATCCATCCAGTTGTATAAGTCGGAAATATTTAAAATCCCTACCTTTTCTTTATCTTCAAATCCAATATATCACTTTATCTCATGGCTTTTTCTTTCAAAATACAGCTCAAAGCCATTAATTTATTCCCATATCTTCTGTCCCTGTGACAGAAACTGTGGTTTAAAAAAAATTAGTTTTAATTCTTCAGTTGACTGGAAAACTCTACTCTTTAGGGTTAACTACTTAGGGTTCCTTCTTTAACACTTTTGTAACTATTTCTAAATGGCTCCGATGAGCCGGATTGACACGCCAAGGCCTCACATCTAGTCACGCAGGGAGGAGGCAGGCAGGAGGTTCGCTCTGGAGAGGGGCCTCGGAAGCCCGGGGGGAGGCTCTCACAGGGCTTCACGCAAGTCACTGAACCTCTTTTGCAAGGATTCTTTCAACTCAGCATGCCATGCCAGCCAATTAAATAGCAGTGAATACAGGGGCTACATGCCAACACAAACACACAAGATGTACAGTGAACATGCTTCCTATATTTGTTTCCTTAGCAAATAGAAATTGATTACCAAGTTCTTCATGGAACCATGAGTCTTTTGTGTTTAATTTTATCTATAGGCACAGAAATATGTCCTTCTGTCATGGAGAGGTCTTATACGAGAGTTTATTTCAGCAAGCATAATCAAACCATCACAAACAGAGCCTTCTGTTAGACCAGTGATTGCTGCTGAGATTTAATGCATATCAAATTAAATCACATTCTGCTGGAGGAAAGAAAAACCACTAAATAGTTCATGGTTGGGTTTTTGTGTTTTTTTTTTTGATCTGATAATTTCTCAACGTTTTGAAGAAATACTTAATTTTTTTCAGCAGCTAATTTTGGTGACACATTAGCAAAATACATATTAAGGACACAATTTGCATGGGATGCCAAGAGCTGGTATTTTCCTGGAATGATGCTTGCCGCATGCATTAAATTCTCATACTGTTCCCCAGAAAATGTCCTTGGCATTTGATATAGTCTCTAAAGCTATATTCTGGTAATCTGCACATTTTGATTAGTATGGTTCAATGTACATTTGGATTTAATGCAAAAATAAAAAATGACACTAGAGGGTGCTGTTAGATTTTTCTCTTTTAATTGGGTTGTACCACAGATGCCCTGAAAAATGACGTCAAGTTCTCCTGACCAGGACCAAATTGCAATGACATACTGAGTTCTAGAAGAGAGGTTCAGAATGGGGGTAGATGCTTAATTTATTCTGAATTAGTAAAAAAGTAAGTCTTTAATAGCCTAAACCTGCATGATTTTCATCTTTTGATAATTAGTTCCTTTGGTTGAAAAACATTTTATTAGACTTCAATCTCTCACTAAACGTCAAATAGCTAGAATATTAGGCAATGTGAAACAGTTATAGTCTCGAGTTTTGCCGTTAGGATTTTGAGTAGAGCATATACCTACTTCTAAAAATAATTTAAGAAAATAATTTTAGAATTCCCAATTGTCAGAAATACCAGGTCCCAAGGTGTAGCTTCTTTTGCTGCCAATCAGCAAGTTAATGAGATTTCCAATTAACTTCCTTTTTAACCTTTTCTAAGGGTGTGCACCCCCCCTTTTCTTGAGGCAAATTTTTTTGAGTGACAAGAAAAAAATGTTCTGGAGTTACCTAAATATATATTATCATGTTGTTTGTATTTGCATAGTATCATATTAAAACATGAGAATATTTTGAAAGAAGCTTAATGTCCTCATTTGAGAGAGAGCAAAATTAAGATTTTGTGACATTGAATGATTTGTTTCAGACAGAGAGTTATTAAGGAATGAGAATCATTTTCCAGTTCTGCCTTGCAGACCATTAGCTGAGGGGTCTGCGTGTTTTGATTTCTGGGGGTGTATTCCTCTGCAATACAGACAGGAGTGACTGACTCAAAGACAGTGTGGCAACTGTCACCATAGACTTCCCGTTCTTTTCCCTCCCAGGCTCAAGGGAAGTTCACAGTTCTCTGCTCTCTGAAAGTTAGTTACAGCTATGCAACTTGCTTTGGCAAATGAAATGGCAGCAGAAGTGATACGTGTCTCTTGTGGAATGTGATTCCCCACGTCCTCCCCCTTGCTAAGGTGAACCCTAAAGCCTTGTGTTGAGCTGATAGCATCAAAAAATAATGAAGTCTCAGAAAGAACAAGTGTTTGCCAGGATGTGGAGAAACGGGAACCCTATTTCACTGTGGGTGAAATGTAAATGGGCAGTCACTGTGAGCAACAGTGCGGAAGTTTCTCAAAAAATTAAAAATAGAATTGACATATGACACAGCAATTCCACTCCTGGGCATTTATCTAAAGGAAATGAAAACACTAAAAAAGATATCTGCACTTGCATATTCATTGCTGCATTATTTATAATAGTCAAGGTATGAAAGCAACCGAAGTGACCATCCATCCGTTCACTGAATGGGGAGTTCCGTACAAAGAGGCAAAATAGTGAAACACTCTGCCTCCTCCAATGACCCCTTCAAAATTCAAACTAAATTATGGAACAGTGAATCTGGAGAATCCCATGAAGGCTAGCTGAAGAGAAGTTCTGTAACGAAGGACATAAAGAAAAAGCCGTATCAAGACTAGTGGGAGGGCCAGAGGTGCAAAATGGCTGCCCTGTACCCACATTTGGCTGTTGAGAATCCAGAGGGCTATCTCAGCTGCAGTCCCTCCCTGAGGAGCGAGGGGTCCCAGCCCCACGCCGGGCTCCCCAGCCTGGAACACCAGCCCTGGGAAGAGGAGCCGCACTGCGTGTGGCTGTGAAAATCAGCAGGACTTCATCCATTCAGGTGGAGCAGAAGGCTGCTGGAAACCCCGCTGTCCTCTTGAAGAGCCTGTACACATACTTACTTGCTTGCAGGCACTTATCCTGGGCTCTGGCATAGGGACAGTGGTTTGAGAGGCACAGAAGCCATACGGAGAGAAACATAGCTGGGGGGCTTCAGGGCAAGGGCTGGAAGGACAGTTGCTATTGTCCCCGTGCCGAGCGCTTCCCGCAGAGCTGGCAGGCAGACACTATCTTCCCTGTGTTGAAGGCTCCCCCTGCACGGACGGATCTGCCTTTTATTTAGCATGGTGAAGTCTGCTTGCTTCACCCTAACGACTCCCTGAGACCCCACCCCACCCAAACCGTGCTCGCGAGAGGCTATTTTGGTGTCAGGAAGCAGGCCCTGGCCCACACTGCAGTCTCTCTTTAAAAACTCCTAAAGGTTCTCAGGCTCTGAGTGGGTGGCCGCTGGCCTCAGTGTGACCTGTGCCTTTTGCTAAATGGACCTGGTTTCAGCGTTGGTGCCAAACCTAAATCTGCATTGACTCGGTAAACACCACTTGCCCCAGCCTGTTAACTCCCTGAGGCCTTTTCACCAAAATTGTGTCTGTCTTGGCCTCGTTAGCGACTGAGCACTATAGGAAGCCAGAAAGCAATGACATCCCTAACGGTGCCCTGTGCATTTTGCTGAGCTGCCCCAGGCCCGTTATTGGTGGCAGCTGGAGCAGATTCATCACATGGCCTCTTTCATGTGCCTCCAGGTGCAGGACAGGCAGCTGCCAGCCATGGATAACTCTGCAGCTCCTATCATGTGCTCCGAGGCCAGCCATTGGCAGTGGCTGACCTTTGCCTCACAGAAGCTCCTCTTAAGGGTCCCCAGACCCAAAACACATGTTGGGCAGTTTTGGACCAAAACAGGACACCACACAGGTGACACACTCAAAGGGTATCTGGGCAGGCACCAGGGCCCACTGGGGCAAATCCTGCTGTGTGTGTAGTCAGCCCTCACACAGCAGCTTGTACACTGTGGTCACGGCCAGTACTTATAGCCAGTCAGCCTGAGAGTCATTCTGACACACAAACATACCAACGGCAATCAGGATTCAACTACAACATGAGGGCACGCACTAGCTGTACAAGGGATACCCTTGGAGCAACAGGCTCAGGTGATCAGAGAGACTGCATGATTGTGCCCCACAGTAACCTACAACAATAAGACCACTTAGCCAAGACTGGGAGATGTAGCAGATCAACTTAGTACATAAAAACATACACAGAGAAGCAACCAAAAATGAGGAGACAAACATCTTCCAAATGAAAGAACAAGAAAAAACTCCTGGAAAAGATCTATAGAAAATAAAGGCAAGCAATCTACAAAATAGAGTTCAAAACAATAGGTGTTCAAGAAACTTAATGAGAACTTTAGCAAAGTGATGCTATGCATAGAAAAGGACATAGAAACCATAAGGAAGAATGAGTCAGAAATTAAGAATACACTCACTGAAATGAATACAGCAGAAGAAATCAACAGCAGGTTAGATGAAACAGAGGACTAGGTGAGTTATTTTGAAGAATAGGTAATAGAAAACAATCTGAACAACA
>PVJD01014562.1:0-28565 GCA_004026545.1 Mormoops blainvillei
GGCAGTGGTGGTGGTCTCTTAGGTGGTGGTGGTGGTGGTGGTGGTGGTGGTCTTTTGGGTGGTGGCCGACACCATTACAATGACTACAGAAGCGCTGAATTCCCCCGAGGTGTTGGTGGTGTTCCTTACAACGATTTCCATGTCCGAGATGCTCCCCCAAAATATACGAATGGCAACCAGCTTGGCGGTAATTACAAGTATGGTCGCATCGAAACCAATGACAATGCTGCTCAGCTGGGGGGCAAATACCGATATGGTGAAATCCTCGAGCCTGATGGAAGCATCAGAGGCCTCCGAAATGGCAACTACCGCAGCGCTGTGAACGCACATGGTGGCCAAAGGGGCCTTCCACAGTATAAGTCAGCTGAAGGTGCAGGAACCGTGGGCAGGCGTCACCGGCGAGAACTGCGGCCAGGAGAGATCCCACCTGGTGTAGCCACTGGGGCCCTGGGCTCAGGTGGTTTGCTGGGCACTGGTGGCCTGCTGGCAACCAATGGCATCCTGTCAGGCCAAGGTGGCCTGCTTGGCGGAGGCGGTCTTCTTGGTGACGGAGGACTTCTCGGAGGAGGGGGCATCTTGGGCGTGCTCGGCGAGGGTGGCATCCTGAGCACAGTGCAAGGCATCACTGGGTAAGGAGTAGCCGGGATCTCCCTATCAAGCCCCCTATAGTGAATTTCCAAACAGGGGTGATCACCCCAGGCCTGGAGTTGGAGGAGAGGTGGTCGTCAGAGCCTTGGACACTTCAGGGCTTTGCCTCAGGATTGGGTGCCTTGAGAGTCTCAAGTTGTATGGCTTTAGGTCTTGTCATAAAACAGTCCTGAATTTGAGTCCCAGCTCATTCTTTTCCTCTCAGTCTCATTATCCCCCACCTGTAGAGTGGTCAGAGCAATATAGTTTAGGTGGAAAAGCCCAAGGATTTAAAATCATACATACTATATATTTTAATTTCAACTCTTCCCAGCCTCCTCATATTTACTATTTAACTCAATAAATATTTAGAACTCCTTCCATGGCTTGGGCACTGTGTCGGCATTGGAGACATGGCCCCATGGTTAGCCAAGAAAAGACACATTTCTTGTTCTTGTGGAGCTTACAGGCTGGTGCAGTACATGGGCACTGAGAGAGAAACTTGGAAATAATCATACAATTACCACAGTGGTGAGAAGCTCATGGAGAAATGAAGATGTGTATCCTGGGGGAGATAGGGGAGGCTTCCTGGAGGAAGAGGACCTTTAGCCGAAAGCTGAGAATGTGTGGGAAGAAACCAGGCAAAGAGGGGCCGGGACGAGCGAAAGGAATGGCATTTTTAAATTTTGAAAAAGTCAAAGGAAATGCATGGAAGTGGAAAGAGTGGGTCTCTGGCCAGTGGGAGTACAGCTCCTGGCAATTTTTTTGCTTTTATTCTCTGTGTTTTCAAGTTCTATCCATAAAAGTCAGGTCTCTTCAGAGTCAGGAGAATTGAACAGGGCACAGAAAAGGCGGGCGTGAGGGAAGGAGCTCTCGGGTGAGTGGCATGGCCAGCGGTGGGGGCGACTGCCCTCTCATCACCCTTGGTCCCTTGCAGGCTGCGGATTGTGGAGCTGACCCTCCCTCGGGTGTCTGTTCGGCTCCTGCCTGGCGTGGGCGTCTACCTGAGCTTGTACACCCGCGTGGCCATCAACGGGAAGAGGTATGTGCCCTCGGCCATGAAGGGGACCCAGCACCCTATGTCCCAGCTAAGAGATCCTGGGCAGGTCATTTCCCTTCCCTAAGCTTCAGCCTCTTTGTCCACTACTCAAACACTAAGGTCCAACGTGTTACCAGCAAGCGCATGGCTTATACCTCTGGGCTCGGGTCCCCTGTAGGCCACTGTCAGCAGTGAAAGTAGCCTGTGTGATGGTTAAGATCGGGGAGGCTGCAGTCAACGGACAGCCTGGGTTCAAATCCTGACTCTCTTTCAAGCTGCGTAATCTTGGGCCAGTCCTCGAACATCACTGGACCTCAGGGTCTTCACCTGCAGTGGGCATAATGACATCTCCTTTTCCGGTGGCTGTGGCCACAAGTGAGGGAAGGCACGCAGAGGCCTCCCTGAACGGTGCCTGCCACCTGGTAGGCGCTTATTAGGGGACCTCAGAGGGTCGACTTTTGCACTGGTTTCTCCCCATGGATTGAGGTCGCACCTATAACGTTAGGTCATTGGGTGGTCACCTTGGAAACCAGATTTTATACATAGAATTCATTTATTGACCCCCTGCTCCCAGCCTCTGAAGCTCCCACAGACTGAGGGTTAGGGGACAGAGATTTGTTCACTGATAACTTGAGGGACCAGGGAAGTCTTCTAGTTTGGAACCCCAGGAGATGAGCAGGGGGCATAAAAGATGCATCATAGCCAGAGGCAGGGACTGCCAGGGCAAGAGATGCCAGGCAGGCCTGGGTGACACTGAGCCGCCTGGAGGTGGGGTTGACTCTTTGTCTCCTTGGTCTCATGGTCTCCTCCAGTCTCATTGGCTTCCTGGACATTGCTGTGGAGGTGAACATTACGGCCAAGGTCCGGCTGACCATGGACCGCACCGGCTACCCTAGGCTGGTCATTGAGCGATGTGACACCCTCCTGGGGGGCATCAAAGTCAGGTTGCTGAGAGGGTGAGTACCAGTGGCAGTGGAGTGTCTTGGGGAATGGTGGAATGGCTTGTCTTTGGCAAACCGTATGGCGAAAAGCAGAGGTTCTGGAAGCATCCTGTGGTTCAAATCTCAGCTCCACGAGTCCTTGCTGTGTGGCTTTCAGCAACTCTGTGCCCTCTTTGAGCTCCAGTTTCTTCATCTATGAAGGAGAGGGATTCTTTTTCCTTTGGAACTGAAATAATGAATATAAAACACCAGTGCAGAATCTGGCGTATTGTAAGAGTTTCTGAATATACATCTAAGCAGGGGTGTCTGACCTTTTGGCATCTGGAAGAAGAGGAGTTAGTTGTCTTGGACCACACACTAAATACATTAAGACACGTAATCACAAAAAAAAAATCTCATAATGTTTTAAATAAATTTACGATTTTGTGTTGGGCCGCATTCACAGCCATCCTGGGCTGCATGCGGCCCGGGGGCCGCAGGTTGGATGCCCTTGAGGGTTTCGTGTCCATGAGTGCCCCAACTCGTGAGAATATTTCCCAGCTGGTGCTGTCCAATACAACCTTGGCCAGGGAGTGAGTTTTTTTTCTTTCTATTACACCATCCCCACAAAGTGGCCAAGTCCCCGCTCTCTGACCAGAAAGGTTTCAAGTGTCTGTGGACTGGCCAGTACGCTGCCCCCGCGTGATGGTCCTGGAATAGGGCGCATCAGGGCAGCTCACTGAGCAGCTCACAGTCCATTAGAAGAGGGGCAGATGACCAGGAAGGAATGACATTTGCAGTTAAAACCAGGAACGTCCCAGCCTGGGCCTGCCCATTGTAGAGCTCAAGAAGCATTTGTGTGTTGAATGAGGAAATGAATGAACGCATGGATGAGTGAATGAATAAATGAATGAAAATGCAGTCAATTTGTCTGCGTAGCCTGTTCGGCTAGGTCTAGGGTGACGGTACACTGCCTTTCCAGCTTTCAGAACAATTTTCCAGCGCCAGTGGATTCTCACTATTCAGGCAGTCCAGGAGTGGACAAGCTTGGCGAGGCCCTCCTCATCCTGCTCCTCTCTCCTCAGGCTCCTCCCCAACCTTGTGGACAACTTAGTGAACCGAATCCTGGCCAATGTCCTCCCTGACTTGGTAAGAACCTGCCCCAGGACGGGGAACAAGCAGCCACAGTCCAACCTCCTACCCTCTGGGCAAGCAGGTGACCCAGAGGGAGCCAGGGGGCTGGGGTATGTTCTTGGGGTCTGGGAGGGACCCTGAGGAACACGGAGGGACAGATGAGTGAAGGGATAAGGGCCCCCTTCCCTGTGGGGCCGAGCACCGAGAGAGGCCGTCAACATTAGCTATCGCTGTGGTTATCCGCGTGTGCCCTCCGCAACCCTCGTGCAGCCACCAGAACTTCGTGCTTCCTCTCCCCATGCAGCTCTGCCCCATCGTGGACGTAGTGCTGGGTCTTGTCAACGACCAGCTGGGTCTTGTGGACTGTAAGTTCTTTCTGCTTTGTTTCATTCGGCCAACCTTTCCGAGTGCCCAGCCACAGACAGCCTGGGGACAGCAATGTCTGGGAGAAGGGCCCAGGGTGGTGGGGGCGGCAGACCCACCTTCAGACCCTTAGAGTGCTCTGTGACTGATGCCTTGAGGGAGAGTCTACCTGGACTTTCCATTTGTCCCCAACCATTCCTCCACAAAGCCCCAGGGGGAGGAGGCTCCACCCCAGACCCAGGGGGCTGCGGTTCTAGGAGTCAGGAGGCTGGGTTTGAGTCCTGACTCTGCCCTGGTAGGTGTGCGGGCTTGGAGACTCATCCCATTACTCATCTCTAAAAGGAGGGAGTCGGCTTCACCCCACAGAGGGATTGGATAGTGGGTAGCAGGAGATGCCATGGAGACTGTGCAGGTGCTCAGAAGCAGGCTCCAACAGGATTTCTGGGTGAATGTTGCTGAAGGTCAGCCTGCCCCACGTGGTTGTACAGTTCATGCAGCCATGACCCCAGCTCAGAAGCAGGCTCCAACAGGATTTCTGGGTGAATGTTGCTGAAGGTCAGCCTGCCCCACGTGGCTGTACAGTTCATGCAGCCATGACCCCAGGGACCTCCTCTCACGTAGACCACAACCTAATGGTGGCATCCGAGTTGTGCTGTGCACAGCCCCTGCAGCCGTGCAGGGCAGCCCGCTCAGATGTGCACCCATTTCTCTGGGATGCCAGGCAGTTTGAGCATGGCTTTCCCAGACAGGTAAAACTCCCTCCCTTTGTGGCCAGAAACAAGGGAGGAAGAGCCCAGAGAGCAGGGCTATTCATCGTTAGCAGTCAGAAAAATGCCAGATCCAGTGAAGCACCACCTTGTAGAAACACTAAAGCTTCTTGTTCAGTGCGCAGGACTTTACAACTTCCAAAGCTTATTAATACCCAGGATCTCATTGCCCCCTACAATATAGTCCAAGGAGTTAGGTTCAGCCTATTTCACAGACGAGGAGCCTGTAACTCAGAGAGGCACAGTGTCTTGCCTGAGGTCATACAGCAAGGAAGAGGCAGAGTTGGGATTTGAACACAGAACTCTTGCTCTTTCCGTGGTTTCTGGAGCCGGAACCTTGCTGCTGGGACCTCTTGCAGCACAAAGAGGGAGGGTGTCTGGGAGGGCGAGGGGACCTCCCTGTGACCCCCACCTTTGCCTGCAGCTCTGATTCCTCTGGGGATATTGGGAAGTGTCCAGTACACCTTCTCCAGCCTCCCACTCGTGACTGGGGAATTTCTGGAGCTGGACCTCAATGTGAGTGCCTGGACTTCGGGTCAAGGGGAGGTGGCCCTCTCCCTGTAGGCAGGGGTGGGAACTGGAGTCCCCCAAAGCTTCCAGTAAATGCCTGAGAAGCAACATTTGAACAGGGTCCTTTATAATTAGATGAGGCCCTTCTAGGAGCAGTGTCAAAAGTTCACCATCACAGCCAGCACTTGTTAAGTGCTTACTGTGTAAGCACATTTCTAGCCTAACCTCACAGCAACTTCTCTCCGAGGCACGGAGAGCTTACGCCACTTGCCCACGGTCATGCACCTAATATATGTGAACCTGGGACCTGAACCCAAGCAATCTGGCTCCCAATTGCCAGAGCCACCTCTACGGGCTTGGGTCTCCTGGAGCGATGACTCTGGCCAGCGGTGTGCTGGTAAGCACTGACAGCCAGCCAGCTGTCGCAATGAACAAATCCTGACTTGTAGCAGTTGCTGATTTCTGTGCTATAAATACTCCCACCAGGGCCAGTTTCAAGCCACCAGCATCACTCACCGAACATGGAGTTAGGAAGAGATACGTGAACTCGGCCCTTGGGAGCTGGTGTGAGCCGGCCCCAGCACACCCCTGAACCTGGCCCCTAACCGCATGGGCACAGACATTCATGCTTCCCCTGAGCTGCACAAACAGGGGCGTTCCCCACTTGCTCCATCAGATACAGAGCACAGGTGCACACCCACATTCTCATGTACACAGCACACCTGTGTACACGTATACATGCACACCTACAATATTCATAAACGCTGTGTGCCAGGCTCTGGGCTGGGCCTGCAGGTACCGTGGTGCACAGGGCAAGATTCTGACCTGATGGAGCTTGCCGTCTATTGGAAGGCACAGGCCATCCAAGAATCACACAAACAAGTGTACAAGTATAGATCATGAGCTCTGTGAAAGAAGGTCCCAGGCTATCAGTGCCTAAAGCAGGAATATGATGTACCCAAGGAGGTACATCATGGAGGGCTTCCTGAAGGAGGTGACACTTGAACTAAGACCTGCCAGATGAATGGGATGTACAAGAACCCACAGTGGGTTTGCTGAGGTGGTGGCAGGGACTCTGTAGAGGGGGGTGAGGGGCAGAGTGGCCCAAGATGAGGTGGAGAGGCCACTGGGGTAGACCACACAGTGCACTGGAGAAGAGTCTGGTCTTTAGAGTAGATTCAACAATGTGTAGGTGCACAAACATGCTAACTCATCACAGCAAGGCTAAGGGGGGAAGGATCTATGTCATACGTGTATTTAAAATATATGGTGATATACCATGGCTATAATTATACATGGTGCTAAAGTGGGAACTACAAGAGATCCCATTCCATCTCAAATTGAAGATGTCGGGGTCATAAATGAGTCACTCAGACCAGTGGGTTTAAACAAGGAAGGCTGACCGGAGGCAGACTCAGGGCCTCACCCCAGGCTTCAGCCCCTTTTCTCAACTCTTGTGCCTGCACGGCTCCCTGTGACCCCTTTCCTCTCTGCTTCCCTAGACTCTGGTTGGGGAGGTTGGAGGAGGGCTCATCGACTATCCACTCGGGCGTCCAGCCATGACTCCCAGGCAAGAGATGCCAGAATTGCCTCCCATGGGCGACAACACCAACTCCCAACTGGCCATTTCTGCCAACTTCCTGGGCTCGGTGCTGACTCTCCTGCAGAAGCAAGGGGCACTGGATGTTGACATCACCGATGGCATGGTGAGTCTTGGCCCCGTCTGCGGGTGGGGCAGGCTGGGCAGCAAAAAGCTTCCGACGGATGCTGTAGTCCCACGCGTGGCCTTGGGGAAATTGCTTTAAAGCGAGAATATAGGCGGTCCTCCCCTTGACTCATTTCCCATTCATGGGTACGTACCAATTACGTAAACGTTTACCAAAGCACGGTGCCTAGGAAGATTTCAGGTGATTCGCAGACATGGCGTTAAACAATGTCAAATCATATGGTGAGAAAGTTCCTCACCATTCGATTTCATTTCATTTTATTCCAATCCTCTTTTAAAAACACAATATGTATTCATTTATATGTAAACATCCATAGAAATGTTTAGAATCCTTTCACATGGGCTCGCTGATGGCCACCTTGGTTTAATGAAGAATTACATTTTCAGAGGACGATGAGTTAGGTCTTGTCTTCTGCCCTCTGAGTCACGCCTGTGGTAAGCGTAAGTGGCTGGCCTTGTCCACTTAACCACAGGACAGCTGCCATGGTCTACATGGTCGCTGCTGTTAGACAGGTGGGGCCTCCCAAGGGGCCTTTAAGCGGGGAGAAGAGGCCCCCACTGGTTGTCTGAGGGTGTGCAGAAGTTACTCAGAATGTTAGCAAATCTTGCCTGTCCCCATAGCCTCAGGGACTCATGTAACTCTTCTTGTCCTGCAGTTTGAAGAGCTTCCTCCACTCACCACGTCCACGCTGGGAGCCTTGATTCCCAAGGTATGTAGGGCAGCCTGTCTCCTCACCTTCGGCTTCACCCTCCTCCCAGGAGCTGACACTCAGCACTAGGGTGAGGTGCTCTGACCGCGCCCCGCCTTGGGACTGCAATAAAAATGGCTCGAAGGGCAGACCCTTATGAGAGAGGGGCATGGAGGGTTGAGGTGGAAAGACCTTAAGTTCTAGCAGTAGACTGGCCTGCCCTGGTCTAATCCTGCTTTGGCTACTCCGTCGCTGCCTCGCTGTGTGTCTTCAGGCAAGCATCTTAACACCTCGGAGCCGTAGCTTCCTCATCTGTAAAAAAACGGGTGCTAGCACCTGTTCTACCAGTTCACCTAGGAGGGTAAAGGAAATGAAGGAGATGTAAAGATGCCGACACAGGGCACATGCAGGGGCATGATGACTCCAAGGGAAAAGCAACCATACCTTTGGAACAGGGAGACATGAATGTGAATTTCAGCTTAGCACGTCCCAACTGTAATACCTTAAGCAAATGACTTCTTCTCCTTGAGCCTCACTTGTCTCATCTGGAAAATGGGGCAACAAAGTTCACCTACAGGGTGGCTGTGGACCTGGGATTTGAATCTAGGCACACAGCAAGTATTGGATAAATGTTAATTCTTCTTATTATTATTAATAGTAACAAACCCTTAAAAAATGCACTCTTGTCAGATTAGTGGCCATATATAGCTGAAACAAAGATCTTTTTTCATCGCAGTTTTCATCCGAACTCTGGTCCCAGGCCTGTTGCCCTGGACCTGGAAGCAAATAATGTACTAAGTGTTATACAGGCGTGAAGGATTGCTGTAATCTACAGCCACCATAGACATTTTTCATCCCTTTTTTACCTGTCTTGCCTAATACTGTGTGGAACTCAAAGCAGTCAGAAAGGAGACCAAACTCAACAAATAGTCACTATCGCCCTCATGTGGTCGCAAGCGGAATGGCAGAGCAGCATGATCTGTCTAAGCAGTGGCAGCTCCCAGGAGGGAGGTGGACCCCTCCAACCGGACTTTTATTTATTGGGTCACTTCTTATGAGCCCTGCACTTTACAGCTTATGAATTTTTGAAAGAATTCGCTCTTTCATTTGGTTCTAATCATGCCCCCATCGATAGGACCAGAAGGGAATAACCCATTTTGCAGATAGGAGAACAGAGGCTCGGAGAAATCACAGTGTGACAGCGGCAGAGCTGGGATGGTCAGGGACTCAGGCCTTGAAATGGGGTTGTGCCTGCAGCGGGGCAACTCAGGCTAGACACTGAGGAATGTCTCCTGGAGACCCAGGCTGGGACGAGCCACCAGGAGAGGCTTGACCGGAGCTGACATGGGCATCCTGAGTGTCCTGCTGCTGTGGGGAGAGAGTTCGAGGTGACTTCTCAGCGTCCCTGGGAGGACAGGTGCTGCTAATTCTTGAAAACTCTGTATGTTGGGTTGGGGGTGGTTAGGACACAAGGCTCCTCGGGGAAGTATCTTGAAAATCTCTTTGTGAAAAGACAAATTCACCAAAACATTGATTTGTTGAAAACCAGTCTGCCAAAGGGTAATTTCCCTGAGTAGTTAATTGGCTAGGAGTTATTTACGAGGTTTACCAATAGACCAAGAGACTGTTCAGAAGACTTTCACCCTGAATGTATTTAAGAAAATGAAGTCTTCCCAGGGCCAGAACCCACACTACTAAATTATATATGGAAAAGTTTTCAATTTAGTGGATTTAAAAAAAAAAAGTAACTCTATGGTTTTTCTCATATATTTATGCCCATTTAATATATTTAAGAAAAGTGTTTTTTTAAAAAAAGGTTTGGTAAATCATTTATTTAGCTCTGATGGGAAACTGGTCATGTGATGAGTTGTTCCTTTAGCAAATCAGCTTTGGTATCAAACTGGCACAGGCCCCTCCCACTGTGGGTCTCCGGAGATCCCGGAAAATCCTGGGCGGGCTGCGCCTCGCTTCAGGCCTTCAGTGTGAGACACCCCGAAACGTGGACTTTCTCATTCCAGCTGGGGCATCTAAAGGGGGACAGGGCCTGGGCTTCTGAGTGACACAGACCTGGGCTGGAGTCTCAACTCTCCTGCTGGCCTTGGACAATTTGCTTGGTGCTTCCCTCTGAGCCTCAGTTTTCTAATGTGTAACATGGTGAAAAATACCCTGTGGAATTGTTGTTATCATTTAATGACATCGTGAAAGTCCAGGTGACTCCATATCACTCAGCACCAGGTTTTGAGCATTTTCTTGTGTCAGGCATTGAGCTTGAGTCTTCGCTGGCATTGTCGCGCTTAATTCTTGCAGTAACTCTGTGTAAGAGGCTCAGAGCGGGCGGCTCTTTGCTCAAACCTGGCAGCAGGCTGGAGCCTTTACGAGCGGTTTGTAAGAGTCCAGTGATGCAGCTGGATCTGTGTCAGCCAGCGTGAGACCCCCACACCCTGCCCCCAGAGCCCTGCTTAGTCTGGCCTGGTGTCCACCCACAGGTGTTCCAGCAGTACCCTGAGTCCCGCCCACTCACCATCAGGATCCAGGTGCCGAACCCACCTTCAGTGACACTGCAGAAGGACAAAGCGCTGGTGAAGGTGTTTGCCACCTCTGAGGTCATGGTGTCCCAACCTAATGATGTTGAGACCACAATCTGCCTCATTGATGTGGTGAGTGTTTGGAACTGTGGGTGACCACGTGGTCTTGGGGATCCATAGAGTCCTTCCAATCTTTGCAGTCCCCACCATAGTGACTACTAGCTGGGCTATGGGACCAGATGACCTGATTCAAATCCGGTCTTTAGTACTTCTAGCTGTGTGACCTTGGGCAAGTCATTCCCCATCTGTGGGTTTGATTTTCTCCTCTGCCACACGGGAATGGCAGCGGGGCATTATTAAGATGCTCAGAGCAGTACCTAACATTCTGTAAGGGCTCCAAAAGTGTTGCTTATTATTCTCACAGGTTGTATACCACAGTGCATGGCAAAGTAGGCCTTGGTCATGCATTCAGCAATATTTATTGTGTACCTACAATGTGTTGTGGTCTCTACTAGGTACTGGAGGAAGGGGAAACTAGACAGATGGTACTGGCTCTCTTGTCCCTGGTACCTAGCAGGGGATAGATACAAATATGATTTCCACAACTGTTTCATTGAGAGGAACCCCCTCAAAATCATGGTGCTCCCTTTCTTAAAAGGTTCTATCGATCCGGAACTATAAGCCAATCACCTCACAATGGTCCACCAAGTCCTTCTGGGTCACTCCCTGGTCACCTTTCAGCTCCTCAAGCTTTCCTCCAACATGCCAGGCACAGGGCCACCGCAGGGCCTTTGCACATGCTGTTCCCTCTGCCTGGGGTGCTCTTCCTTTGGCTATCTGTATGGTTTATATCCTTATTTTCTTTAGGTCTCTGCTCAAATCTCACCTCCTGACCATCTGTCTAAAATACCCCCACCCTTCCCATCTCTCGCTCTCTCTGCCTCCCTTTGCTTTATGTTGTCTGTACTCTTAACCAACATGGTAACATGTACTTGTTTGTTGCTTTATTGCTGGGCAGGATGCAAATTGCCTGGATCCCCAGAGCCTAGTGTAGGGCCTGGTACATAAGAGGTGCTTAATAAATATTGCCAAAGGAATGTGTTGTATTAAGTGCCATTCCCCCTCCATGGTTAGAGCTTTAGACTCGGGCATTTGGGTTCTGTCCCATCTGCTATGCCTTCCCAGTCTCTCCACCCAGGACTGAAGACCAAGTGAGCCCCTTCCAGTCCCACCGGGAAGGTGGGAGCACGCTGAGCCCAGTGTGGGGGAGGGGCCTCTCATGGTCAGATTCCCACCCAGTGAGTGAAGATGGCTGCCCTGACTCAGTCCCGTGGGGACGAGTCCCTACTGGGTGGAGATTTTTCCGTCGGCAGCCCCAGTGTTTGTCTGCTCCGGCTCAGACCACCGCTATAAGTCTCCAGTGCCCCCGGGACGCAGCCCCGGGTCCTCTCCAGCCCGCTACCCCTGCCTGGTCTGGCTCCATCCCGCTCCAGCCTCCTGGAGTCCTGTCACCTCCTCGATCTCTGGCCTCTTCCTTGTCCCTCCAGTGCCAGCCTCTCCCCGGCCCCCGGGTTTTGCACATGCCCCTCCCACTGCCCGGACCACTCTCATACCCTCTTCCTCACCTGGCCCAGTCCTGCCTATCCCCCAGGCTCAGTTCAAAAGCCTTTTCCCCAGGAGTGGGTGGAATAATTTCCATGCCCAATAGGTCTCTGCCGTATACACCCAGGCACCCCGATGATCGTTATTATTGTTATTACCAATAATGTCGCCCGAATTTGTTAGAAGCTTCATTTTTCTTCATAAGACTAACTTATTTTATTTTATTTGTGGGGTTGTGGGGAGAGACAGGGAAGCGGAGGGATTTTCCTGCAACAAGGCTTCTGTTTGAAGAGGGGGATGAGTCTCGCCATTTTATCCTGATCATGGGGGGCGGGCAATTATGATTGACAGCGATGATGCCCAGTCCCATCCAGTAGCTCACCTGAAACAGGTTTCCTAGGCTGCCGTCCACCCCACCCCTTGTGAGATGGCTCTGAGAAGCTTGTAAACACTGCATGCCAGTCTTGGGCTTCCTGTGACAGTTGTCTTTCTGAGAAGTGTTCACTCACCCTTGCTGTGATTCACAGGGGGACAACAGTTAGTCAAGGAGGGCAATTTATTACTCCTAACCCCCTCCGCTCCTGAGGGGGGCAATCCATTGTACGGTGAGCGCTGCTGGTGATCTCGGCTTATAAAAGGAGGTTTGACCCAAACCTCGGGGAGCAGCCTGATGTAGTGCTCACTGTTAGCGGGGCTCCTTGCCAGTACCGAGCCCTCAGCAGGCAGTGGCCAATATATGATGGCACTGACGTTTCATTCTCCTTCCCTTTCCTCCAGGACACGGAACTGTTGGCCACGTTTTCCGTGGAGAACAATAAGCTCATGATAGATGCCAAGCTGGACAAGTAAGGGGGTTTGTGGCCTCGGGTTCCTGCCCTTCAGAAAGGCCGCTCGGGTGCTCCGTGTCTGGTGCCAGCCCACAGGGGGACCCCAGGGAGGCTTAGCAGTCTCCCAGCATATGGCTTCAGTGCTGGGTAAACCCAGGAGGCTGCCAAGGTGAACATGGACTGTGACTGCAAGACCGCCGGCATGGGCCTGGCAGGGAGGTGAAGCCGTGAGCTTAACGGAAGAAACCTACTGCCAACAGTAACAACATCGATAATCACAGTGGTGCCGGTCACAGTGCTGCGCAGGCTCTGCATCAGGGACTTGTCTGCATTATCTCGTTTAGCCTCCCAGTGGTCCTGCGGAGTCAGGGGTGTTGTTCTCCCATTTTAAAAGAGGAGAAAACTCAGGCTCAGTGAGATGGATTGACTTATGTAGAGCCACGCAGTGAGTACAGAGAAGGGCTGTGAGCCAACCCAGGTCTGTCTGACCTAGAGCTGAGTTGAATGGTTACAAGCACAGGCTTTGGAGCCAAGCAGCATGGGTTCAAATCCTAATGTGACCACTGGCTGGCTGTGTGACATAGGTCAAGTGACCTATGAACCTCTGAACCTCAATTTTCTCATCTGAAAATGGGGATAATTGTCCCTACCTCCTAAGACTCATAATAATAATTACTATTATTCATGGGATGCTTTCTGTGCACCAAGCATTGGGCTAAGCCCTGAATGTGTGTTCACTCATTTAATTCTTGACATCAGCTTACTTAAGTATTATAATTATTCCCATTTCAAGATAAATGAGATTGAATGTAAAAATTTCAACTTGTGCCTAGTTCGTAAGTTTTTCTTCTTACAACAAATATTTATCAAGCCCAACAATGGGACCTAATCATAATATGTTACTAACCAGAGCCGCCCAGGGGTGTGTAAGGAGGTAATGTTCGACCTCAGACCCGGATGTAAAGGGCTGCATGGAGAGCTGGGGCGGTCCTGGCAGTGCAACCAACACAGGCAACCTTGGAGGGGCAGGAAAGAGCTTGGGTGTTGTGGATGGAGTGGCCGAGGGGGAAGAAGGGTGGGAGTGGAAGTCCGGAAAGACAAAAACATTTGTCTCTCTCCTGTTGGACACTCCAATGAGTCTGCCCCGTGGGCGAGTCTTGTCTGGCCTCTCTTTGGTAGGACTGTCAGTTTGCAGGAGAGATTCGGATGCAGAGAGACTGAGGCCCTCATAGAGCAGAGAAAAACCTTGAACCCAGGCCTCGGCCCTCCCTGCTCTGAATAGCACAGCAGCCAAGGGCACAGGCTCAAGGTGCGAGTCCTGGGCTCTCCCTCCTGAGCTCTGTAGCCATCGCAAGTTAGCCTGGAGCCTCGGGTTCCTCCCCCAGGGATGCCGAAAGGCTTCAACAAGATAGTGATGACCGCGCATGTGTACGTGGCACTTGCCATGTGCCAGGCACAGTTCTAAGGGCTTTACTTGAATTACTTCATTTAGGCCTTGCATCCACCCACTCTGCAGAGGAGGAAACTGAGGCACAGGGAGGTTAAGTATTTTGGCCAGAGACACACAGCCCGCAGGTGGTGTAGCTTCACTCAGAACCCTGTGTAGGGGGTATATAAAGCCTTGGCATCATGTCTGGTACATTGTTGGTGCTCAATGCTTGGAGACCACCATTGCTCTTAACTCCCACCAGATCAAGAGAAGTCCTCAGGCGGGTACTGGGGGCGGGGCTTCTGATAGCTTAGTGACATGCAAGCCCCCCATGATTCTCAGGCAACCACTACTTCTGATGGACTGTTTATTTTGTCTGCAGGACCAACCTGAACCTCAGGACCTCAAATGTGGGCAATTTTGATGTAAGTACCAAGCCCAGGCCCCAGAGTGAGGTCTTCTGGGAATGGCATTCCCATGAGACTGGCTCGGGCCTGGGCTGTGGGTTGTGAATTCCAAGCATTGGCATCAACTCTGTCAGGCTTCATTTCACAGGTGGGGAAACTGAGGCCCACGAGCATGGAAGCAGCACAGTGCAGACTCACAGCTCCCCCTCTGCCTGCAGTGCTGTCCCATTTTACCTGTCTGCCCCAGGGAGGCCACTTAGCCCAAATCTCTTCACTCCGGGGTGACGAGGTCAGGGTGGGAGCAACCACGTCCCACAGGACCCCTTTCTCCCTGGATTAGGAGGGTCTGCTTTGCCACTGACTCCCTTACGACCTTGGAAATACCAACCCATTCTGTGCCTCAGTTTCCTCATCTGTAAAACAAACAGGTGTGGTTTTTTTTCTAGCCTCCCTTCTACCCCACTTTCTGGAATTCTGCTTTTCTGATCTGAGACACTCATGTTCTAGGGTTTGGTCCTGTTTCAGTTCTGTTCATTCTTGGGTCCCCCACCTTAATCGAGGCCTTAGAAACACCCCTCTTTTAAAAAAAAAATTGACAATGAAACAGATGTTTGCTTCCTAGGACAAGCGTGGGTGGTCTCCACATGTGCAGAGATAGTCAAATACTCATTGTATTAGTCAAATACTCATTGTGTTGCCCGTTTTTTGAGCTTTTTGAACCCAGACGACTATAGCCCACGGAGCTGGGATTGCCAGGTTCATTTTATAGACGGGGAGACTGATACCCAGAGAAGGGCAGTGACATGCCTTAAAACTGTTTTCTGGCGGAGCTGGGGCTAGAACTGGGATCTCTGGACTCCAAGTAGAAAAAGAAGCTAACATTTAGTGTGAAGTCAGTGAGTATTTATGGCGCAACAGTGATTGGCACCAGGCATTAAATTTCACTTAAAAAAAACCAAAAAACAGAAACAACCAACAAGCTATTCTTATTTAATCCTCACAAAAAACTGATGATTTGAGTACAGTTAGCTATTAGCCCATTTTCCAAATAAGGGAGCCAGACACACAGAAGTTAAGTGGCTTCCCCAAGATCAGCTGAGCTAGTAAGAGGCAGTGCTGGGATGTAAGTCCCATGTTCTTGTCACTGTAGTCCCACGTGGTACTACACCACGCAGGTTTTCTTCATACAGGAATTGAGTTTAGTTCTGACCTCGCCCTACGAGGGAAGGGTTACTCACTCCCATTTTCAGATGTTGGAACCCAGGCTTAGAGAAGCCAGAAGGAAATCACGTGGGAAAAGGCTTAAGACCTTTTACATTATCTGTCCGTAATCTTCACAGTATCCTTACAAGCTGGGCTTTGCTGGCTCCCTTTTCAGGTGAGGAAACTGAGGGTCAGAGAGGTGAGGGAACCTTCTCAGAGGCCCATGGAGGCTGAACTGGGATGGGAACCTGGAGTATTGGCTACAGGGCCCAACGGCCTTCAGTGGCGTCATCGTGGTTTCAGAACAATCCACCACGGGCCGTGTGCTCCGTGCCTCCTGGGGAAGAGCTGGCCTTCCTTCCGTCCCTGCCTCCCCATGATCCTTGGACCGCAAGTCGCACTGCCTGAGGCCTCAGCCTCCCCATCTGTGCAGAGAGCAAGCTGCCCGGCTCAGTGGGTCGGGACTCATGGAGCTCTGACTGCCAGCTCCTCAGCTGTCCCAGGGCAGCTCTGCACCTTCCCCTTGGGTCACAGGGCAGAGTCCAAACGAGCCCTTGGCACCCCAGTGACCCGTTGCCTGGGCTGCGTTCTCATTCCTTCCCTGCAGGTTGGCCTCATGGAGGTGCTGGTGGGGAAGATCTTCGACCTGGCGTTCATGCCCGCAATGAACGGTGAGAGTGGGTGCCAGTGCCTCCTGGGGGCGCGTGGCCTGGCGACCAGGCGGCTACTGGTTTACTGGGAATATATGATATGCACAGTCATTCTACCGCAGTAGTGTTTCTGAGAACTTCATTCTAAGCTTGTTTCTTTAAGCCTCTGAATGCAAATGTTGCCATAAACGTCCAACAAATTCCTTATTTGCTGCTCCGGCTTTATTTCTATTTTTCCTTATTTGACTGATTGTTTTTGTTTTTCTGATTATCTATGTCAGATTCTGATTGTACGTAAACATTGTAGGCGTGCAAATTTTAAAAAGTCCAGAGCACTTTAAAGAAGAAACTCTCACTTCCAGGGACAATTAATCTCAACATCTGAGTATATTTCCTCCTAAACTCTTCTTTCTTCATTTTTTTCCCTAGTACAGTCCCAGATAGTGTCTGATTTATTTTTATCTGTTTATTTTTAATCGTGGTAAGGTACACATAACGTAAACTTTGCCTTGTTAACCATTTTTAGGCATATGGCTCAGTCTTGTTAAGTGTGTTCACATTGTTATGTTCCTGCCTTGTTTTCAATCATGTATTTATTTCTACTTACACATGGACTACATACATACATTATTATTACTGAAAAAGTTCAATTATTACAGGTAAAGCTAAAGTTGCTCTTACCGATATTCCCAGCCTCCTAACCCATGGTCTGCCTCCCAGGCCGTCACGCTGTCAGTTAGGGGGTCTTCTCGCCCACGTGCGTAAATAGAACAGACAGCACATGGTTCTGCCTTCTCTGCAGCTACTTGCTGAACTGTGGGGCCATCTGGAGTCTGGGACAGATGCTCCATCAACTGGGTAACCTCATTAGGACTGGAAACCTCAGGCCCCAGGCCACCATGCTACTCACTCTGACTTCTCTCTCCCCACTTCTGCTGTAGCAGCCGCGGTCCACTGGGGAGCTCTTGATGTCAAACAGACCCCTATTCTGGGGACTGTCACAAGAGAAGGCTGAATCTCAATTACAGGAAAGTGCTGGTCACAAAGCCCACGCACACTCCCTAGCCAGAGAGGATGATGTTAGGAGCTGGGCTGGGCTGGGCTGACCAGGGAAGAAAGAGACAGGGACCCTCGTCCTGGCTGGGTCCCTGGGAGGCGGTGTGACCTCAGCAGCAAGTCCCTCAATCTCGCTACAACCCAATTCACCGTTTTCAAAAGTGAGAGATTGGATTAGATCCATGATTCCCAAAAGAGGCTCCCTGGAAAATTAGTCCCAAAAGATACTCTGAGAACAGAGTGCCATGGACAAGTAAGTTTGGGGAATACTGATTATATTCCTCTGGCGTACATTCACAATGTCCTTAGCTCTCTGGAAAGTCTCTGAAGTCAGAAAGTCTGTTTAACTTCTGTTAGTCCAGCTTCCCCCACCTACCCATTCCTGCTTCCCTTCCTCTCTTCTTTCTGCGTTACTTTCTTTTTTCTAGAACATTAATCGGCAGGCCTACTTAGGCTCTAACCATCTAAAAGCAAACAGTACATTCCACAGTGGGCATGCATTGGCCTCACGCGCCTCCTTCCATGCCTCCACTCAGCAAACATCTGTTCTCCCCTCTGTGCCTGGCCCTGGGCTGGGTTACACTGGGGACGCAGTCCTTGCCTGCCGGAGACCCACACCCTGGTGGAGACAAGGCAGCAGATGTGAAAACAGAGAATTAGTTTTCTGTGGTTTCTGCGATGGAGTTGTTGGGAGGAGCGGCCGGAGCCCAGAGTTGCTTGGCCTTGGGCGAGGAAGTCTTATAGCAGAGGTAACATCCGAACGGTGTCTCAGGAAGGCTGAGAACTCAACAGACAGGCAAGGGTGGGGAGTGTGCTCTGGGCAGGAAGAACTGCAAGGACTCCACGGGCTGGCATCTCTTGGCTGAGCTGACTGTTCCTGGCCTTCCCCCCCACAGCCGTGCTGGGCTCCGGTGTCCCTCTCCCCAAAATTCTTAACATCGACTTCAGCAATGCAGACATCGACGTCTTGGAGGTGAGTGGAGATAAAATTGATTCTATCAGAAATTATTTACCTTCTAGTTCTAGTTTATATTCCAGTAAGGGAATTATACTTGTTTTTAAAATGTATGTGTAAGTAGATTATGTAATCTGTGGATTTTATTTCAGAATAATAAAAGAGATAACACACACACGGGTACTAAAATGTAAAATGGCTGGGCTGGGTCTGAAAAGTGGAGGACCACCCCTTTAAAGAAAGACTCAGAGGGTCTTACAGACCCTCTGTAAATGGTAGCCATTGTTCTTCTTATTGTGATTCTAGGGGTCTAGTCATTTATTTTAACTTATTATTTCGAAATAATTTTAGACTTATAGAAAAGTTGCAAAAACAGTACAGAACGTTCTAGAATACTCTTCACTTAGCATCTGATATAATCGGAGTACAATGATCAAATCCAGGACACTGATATTGGCTTAAAGCTATTAAAGCTACAGACCTTATTCACCGGGTTTCCCACTAATGACCTTTGTCTGGTGCAAGATCCCACTTTGCATTTGATTGTCACCCCTCTTTAGCGTCTTCTAAACTGTGATAGTTCCTCAATTTTCCTTGTGTTTTCGACCTTGACGTTTCCCAAGGGTCTGGCCCATGTGGGGAGATGTCCCTCAATTTGGATTCAACTGATGTTTTCTTATGATTAGATGGAGGTTAGGTATTTCTGGCGAGAATGCCACCAAAGTGTGCCCTTCTCGGCATGCCGCATCAGGGGCACGTGCTGTTGGCATCTTATTCCTGGATCTGTTGAGTCTGATCATGTGATTAAGGTAGCTCCTGTCAGGTTTCTACACTAAGTTACTATTTTTCAGTTTGTTACTAATGAATATCTCACGGGGAAGTCCTTTGGGACTGTGCCAGTACCCTGCTGTCCATCACACCTTCTCCCAGCGTGCTTGGCACTCATTAATGGCTCTTGCCTGCAACGGTTAGTGCCGCGGTGTTTGCCTAATGGTGGTTTTCTATTTCTAGAATTCCTTTTATATTCATTAGTTGGAATTATGCTGTAAGGGAGAGCCATCCCTTCTCCATTTATTTATTTACTCAATTATTTATGTCAGCGTGAACTTGTGGGTACTTATTTTGTTCTATGGGTAACATTTTATTATTTATTTTGCTGTAGATATTTTTAAATGATGAAAACTGGATTTTGGAAGAGTATAGAGACGGGCTCAGGCTTGCTTCTCTTATTTTGGGCAAGAAGTTGATGGGAGGCAGGGAGGGAAGTGTTTTGCCCAAGGTTCCCTGCAGCTAATGACATGGTCAGGGTGACCCTCAGGCGTCTTGGGTCCCAATGCCCCTGTGGTTCAGAGTCACTGCTTCCCAGAATGTGACTTGCCTGATCCAAAGGCAGATGACTATCTGCTGAGGCTGCAGCCAGAAGCCACGCCACCCACTAACTGGGTTCTTTATTCTGCCCTCCAAGGACCTTCTGGTGCTGAGTACCTGAATGACAGGAGACAGAGACGCTGCTGCCCGCCTCCCCCGACCCTTCCACCCTGAAGAAAGCAGAGCCAGCCCTGGAAAGGCTCTCCTGACATAGTTCCTGGGCCTGAGTTCCTTCAGCCCCCACAACGGCTGCCTCCCCACCCTTCTCACTCTCGACCCACCTGTCCTCCACCCCGAGAAAGGATCCGGTCATTCTTTGTCCCTACTGACAAATAGTTCCATCCACAGTCAGCACCCCCACTCAGCCCCCTGGCAGGGGGAGGAACCTCACCTCAAGGACTGAGGCCTTTCAGACTCCATGTTGGACTCCACGCTGAGTAATTTACACTTTCAATAAAAGATTCCACTTTCCCTGCAGAAGGGGTGCGTCTCCATGGAGGGCCCTTTCTCAGGGTCTGGATGTCCCCCCCGCCATGGCTGTGCTGGGGGCACCTCGCAAGCTGTAGCTACAACTGGATAGAGGCTGGGTTTGGCTCATGACCGAAAAGTGTCAGACACCTCTGAGGCCCTGCAAGGGCAGGGCAGGAGGGGCTTTAAGTTCAGTTCTCACGCCTTCACTCAGCACTCAACGTGGCTGGTCCCTCTTGCCTCGGTTTCCGCCGCCATCCCTCAGCACGTGGGGAGAGTCAGGATCCAAAAGTTACAAGTTCAAAATCATCAGGCTTCACACAGCCAGCAGGATTTCTTGTAGCCCAACCCCTGCGTGCCATGATGACAAGGGTTCCTTTCCTTTCTCAGCTTTCAGCTGCCCTCTCCACCTTCCTCTCCTCTACGGTGTTCCCAGAGTGTGACTTGCCCAGGTCCCAGGGGAGAGGTAAGAGAGGCTAAAAAGAGATAGCCATCAGCGGCGTCCTCCTGAGAACTCGCACTTGTTGAGTGCTCACCGCCTGCTGAGCCCCGCACTGAGGCTTTGGGGCTTGATGTCATTTAGCCCCATGAGAGCACTATGAGGTAGGCACCAGGGTGGTCCTTATTTTGCACATGGGGAAACCAAGGCACCGAGAAATGCACAACTTACCCAAGGTCACACAACAAAGCGATGGAGCTGGGGCCGGAACCTTTCGATTTTGCTCCAGGACACATGCTCTAACCACCCACTACGTTGCTTCTGTTCATAAGTTTCATGGGGGAAGCTCTTGGCTGAATTTGGCCCCAAAACGGTTTAGTCCCCAGAGCAAAGAAAGCATCATCACACATAGACATATCTGTGCTTCTACTAGAAGAGAGGCACGCCACGTCCGCTCACATTTCATTGGCCGAAGGGGGTCACTTGACCCTCCCTGACCCCAAGGGGAAAGCTTCCTATTTCCAGGAAGGGGAGGAAGACCAGGAATACTGATGAGCATAAACAATGTCTTCCACTCTCTCCTGTGTTCTCCTGGGTAAGTAGAGGCTGGGCACAGGGCTGAGGGGGAACAAGGCTCCTGTAGCCACAGAGTTTCTACGGAAATACCCCAACACACCCCAAGCCTTCAGGTCCAGGCTGAGGAAGCCCAGATGCTGCAGCAGCTAAGAAAATGAGCAAGGAGGCTCCCAAATCAGTTCTTTATGAGCGTGTCTTTGGTTTCTAAAAAGAAGACCCAGTGACCACATATTCCGTGAAACCTAACCCCTGGCTATGTACTGGATTCTCAGAGCAATGCTCCCCTAACCCTTACCTTGAGGCACCTGGAGACCTTGTCTGCTGGACAGTGAGGGAAACAACCTGTCCCTTCATATTAAAAGCAACCAGTCCTGGCTGGCGTTGCTCAGTGGATTGAGTATCGGCCTGAGAACCAAAGGGTTACCGGTTCGATTCCCAGTCAGAGCACATGCCTGGGTTGCAGGCCAGGTCCCCAGTAGGAAGCGTGCGAGAGGCAACCACACACTGTTTCTCTCCCTCTCTTTCTCCCTCCCTTTCCTGCTCTCTAAAATAAATAAATCAATAAAAATTTTTAAAAAACCAAACAATCAGACAGGAGGGCAGCTTTGGACGTCACTCACCGCTTGCACCGGAGACCATTAAAGAGTAAGAATTTTAGAGTCATGAGAATGGGCTCAAATTCCATGTCTATCACTTGGTTGACCTGATGAGGTTCTTAGCCCTCTGAACTTCAATTTCCCCATTTTTAAAATGGATAATAATAATAACTATGATATAATATATGATGTTAATACAACAATGTTAATATAATATATTGTAAAGTAATAAATAGAAGGCTATTATTAAACTCTGAGTGTGAGGATATTTTAAATAATTTTTTTCTGAGGTACTTAGCACCGTAGCTGGTGAAATCCCTTTTACGCCATTAAGATATTATTTCAAGAGCACCTTTCTGGACACAGCCACCTTAAAAACCCCCTGGTATGGGATGCTGGCACCCAGCAGTTGCTCAAGAACACCACCTCCCACCCCCTTGCAGGTCGTTAGAATAGGCTTTTCTGTTTTAGAGATGGGGAAACTGAGGCCCAAGGAGGCAAAGGGACTACCCCAGGACCACATGCCAGGACAGCATGGCAGGGTCAGGACCAAATCTCCTGAGGTCACATCAAAGCTCCTTCCAGTTCCTCACCGTGCCACAGACCCTGCCAGGTGAACACAGAATCACCAGGACAGCATGTAAAATGCAGGCTCCCAGGCCCCTCGCCCCTCGGAGTCTCTGACTCGCCAACTTCAAGGCGGGGAGCTGGAAACTGAGCGTAACAAGCTTCACAGGTGGGCTGGGGCAAAGCCCGAGGAGCACTGCTTTCGTCTACCTTCCCAGTTGTGCAGCTGAGAAGCCGAGGGTGGGAGTGAGCAGTTGCGCCTAGTGAGCTGGTGACAGAGTTGGGTTTAAGGGGACCCCGGTATTTGGTGCTCGGCCCTGAACTCAGCGGGGCCTGATTTACTCGTAAGGTGGATGAAGGGATTCCCTCAAACCCCAGGAGTCTGTCCCTCTCCCCTCCACTGAGGCACAGGCAGTTATAACAGAGAGCCGGCTCAGCTGTCAACTCCCAGCCCAGCCACTTTCCAGGCAAAAGGTGACTCTGAGAAGGGCAATGCAGAAGCTGGCATGGCCTGGGCTTGAGAAAAGCAAGCCAGGCGGTTGCGTTAGGGGAGCCTTGGAGCCCAGTTCTCAGGAGCCCTTAGCTGGACCTGCCAGGCCCTGCCTCCCAACCAGCCCCCACCCTGCCCCACCTGAATGCTGACATCTCACCCGCTGGCCTGTGCGTTCATCTGCCCCCGGGACATTCTCCACCCCTGCCCCCCACCACCGCCCACCTCATCTCTCCCTGCCCTCCCTCTACCTGCACTCATCCCTCGCTCCAGGTTTGCCACAGCCACCTCCTCCAAGTCGCTGGGACCATTCAAACTGTTTTGTTGTCATTGTCCCAGTTCAGGACCTCGGTCACTGTTTTTCTGGACCAGAAAGTCTCCCAGCTCCTGTCCCTGCCCAATCTCAGCCCCACCCACAGCCAGCTCTTCCCCACGGTCTGGACACGGAGCCTGGTGTGCCCGCCCTTTCCCCTGCCTGTTCGAGGCCTCAGGGACTCGGGTGTGAGATCTCCCTGCAGCTGTAGGAGACGTGCTATGGCTTATAGTCAGAACACTGCTGGAGGGAACCCCAAACCTTTTTATTTGTACTGAGTAATAGAATTTTTATAAATCAGGTGCCTCTCAGATCTTCTTCACTGAAGTTGAACATAGATACATAAAGTACACAAATCATAAACATAGAGCTGGAGGAATCTGTATAAAGTGAACCTTCCCATGCATTATGGGCTAAATGCAACCCCCTCCCCCATATTGATGTACTGAAGGCCCAACGCCTAGTACCTCAGAATATGACTGTTTTGGAGACAGGGCCTTTAAAGGAGTTAAAATGAGATCATGAGGGTCAGCCCTAACCCGATATAACTGGTGTCCTTGTAAGAAGATAAGACTAGCACTAAGGGCGGAAATAGGAAGGCTGGGAATATAAAGGGCTCAGAGGAAGGGGAGGAATTTTGGATCCAGAGGTCAGAGAAGGCCTCACTGAGGTGACCTAGAGTAAAGACTGCAAGGGGCGAGAGAGGTGGCCACCATTATATCTGGGGGATGAACAATCCCAGTGGAAGGGACGGCATGTGCAAAGGCCCTGGGCTGAGAGAAGTGCCGCTATGTTAGAGGAACAGAAGACCAGCAAAGATTTTGCAAAGCTAACAAATGGGAAAAGAACAGGGGATGAGATTGGGAAGCATCAACAACATTTATCTCGATTAATATATTTTTCAAATTTCCTTTGCCCATAAGGCACTGAATATTTACAATAACCTTTTCGATGGTTATCATTACAATGAACAATTATGTATAGTCCATTATAATTGTAGTGATAATTAAAAACAAAGTAATATTGATTTAGAAATAGATGTTTTAATGAAACATGGCTTTTTTCCCCCCGATTAGTTCTTTTATCTGTGAATTAATTTACTAATTGCTAGAAGGAATTCGGGTTCAGGGATCTAGTTTTCATTCTGAGAGACCTAAGTGCTATAAAAAAATTTCTGCCTATTTGTTCAGCAAATAAGGAGATGTGAATGGGGGTTTTATTAAAACAGTGTTGCTCAGTTCTTTCAATTGCTTTCAGTATACATGCCCCCAATCACGTGGTGACGTGCTATCAAAAGCTGTTTCTCAATAGCTTCCAGTAGATTAATGCCAGTAGTAACTCCCCCCTTTTGTTGGAAGCGAAGTGAAACCCACCGGGCTTGCTCCCTGGCAGTTCCAGGTTCGCTCACGGCCCCTCTCTTCGGCGCCCCAGAGGTTGGTGCTCTGGGGCAATGCATTTGAGTCGTGACTGGGGACAAAGAGGGAGAAGGTATGCTTGTGGAAGGGAAGCTGGAAAAGGAGAAGCTATTATTGAAAGTGTTCTCCGGAAAGAGAACGTAGGAACACTGAGAATCAGGATGTGGATTTCCGTAAATAATCCTCCGTGACCCCCTGGAAAGTTTTCTTGTATCCCTCCTCCACCCCGCTGGACTCACAACACACTGTGGGAGATATATCTGTGGGCTCTAGTTTAAATCCTGAATCCTCCTTTTATTATTAGTGTGTTCTCAGACTGGTTTACTAACTTGAGTTAGCCTTGGTTTCCTCATCTGTAAAATAGGGATAAGACTAAGGAAATAAAGCGCTTGGTCATAGGACAACCAGCACGCGGCAAGTGCTCGTAGAATCTTGGCTGCCGGTTTGATAACAGTTTACATCTTCCTTTCATAGTGCGTTATCACCATAGGCGTCATTATTATCATTAATTAGGGGCTAGCTTGAGAGTGACAGAGCCTGGAGGGACAGGGCTCCCGAACCCCACCCTCTCTGCAACCCAGGCAGCTCCACTCTCATCTGGTTTTCTCTTAGGCTGCCCAGAAGCCCCCCCGATGAGTGGGTTCAGTCTGAACACCCCTGGTGTGATATGGACTGCTGATTTCCAGCCTCCCCGCACGTCCTCTGGTCACTCTGCAGGACCCCACGTTTCTCTGGGTTTAAATGTCACCCCGTAATCTCAGTAGTTTAGGTTAGAAGCACATGCTCTGAAGTCAGGACAACCTGCATTTGAAGCTGAGCTCTGGGAGACCTCAAGTCTCCTCTCTGAGTCTTAGCCTCCTCATCTGTAAGCTGCAATGAATGGTTATAACGGCTGCAAAGGGCTGCTGTCATGGCTGAAGGAACCACATGCCAAGAGCCCGTCACCCCCGGCCTCCGAGGATGTTATTACATCCTGGACATTCAGGTACAAGCAGCTGGTTTTCTCCTGAGGAACCTGAGGTTAGCCCTGTCTTCACTCTTGAGGTCAGCTCAGGGGTGGCCCCATCCCACCACTCACTGGAGTCTCCTCGGTCAGGCAAGGTGCCCACGGCTGTCCCACCGGGATAGGCACAGGGGCCATGGTTCTGAAGGCAGGCAGGTTTGGCTGCTGCGTGACTATGCAATCTTGGGCAAGTCCCCTTACCTCTCCATGCCTCAGTTTTCTTGTATGTCAGATAAGCATAATTATCATACTCATATAAAGTTATTCTAGATCATCACTTCCAAGACATACATTTTCCCTACATTGTAACATTTCTGAAGTGTACATGTGCCTTATATTCAATGGTATGCCATAGTTTAATTGGCAATTAAAAAAATTTCCTAGTGACACGTTAAATAATGTGCATCATAATGGTATCTTGGCATGCATGAAATACAGTAGAATGATTAGATGAGAAGATGTCTAGTTATTTGTTCATCTTAGAATAAAAACTCAAAAACTAATGGTTTACTCTGCTTTGTCCCTGACTTTTAAATCAAGCAAACAGTGAATTTCTTGGTATCACAATACACATGGGTCCCAGAATGTTGAAGGAGTGGCCCGTGGTGGTTTCATCTGCATCCTTGCCCTCCGAGCTTCTTCTAAGCATTACTGTGATTCTGTCAGTCCCTTGCCTCATGGGAAATCCTGAATCATGAGGAAAGTGCTTTGTGCCACAAAATGACCTTCAGGGACCATGGGATCAACAGCCCCCTGTGCATCCCTGTTCTCTGCTACCTAGGGTCAGAGTCGGGAGTCCAGATGTTAGGAACAGCTCTGCCACCAGTTCAATGTATGACCCCAGCAAGCTGTTCACATCACTGGGTCTCCTTTTCCTTGTCTATAATCCCTATATTACAAAGTTGTTGTGTGGACTAAATGAGAGGCACAGAGGCATACACTAGGTGCTCAATTAATGTGGGCTTTCTGGTTTTTCCCAGGACAAACACTCTCCGGCCTCTTTCACTAACTGGCTGATTAAAAGTAAATTTTTTTTTCCTTCTCTTACCCATCCTCATTATCCCTCAATCCTACTCTGCCCCCTTCAGTGTTAAGTAGTCCTGTCTCAAGGGTCCTGCAAGCAGGTATAAAATCCTGGGGCCACGGAGAGCCCACCTGACACAGAATCCGTGCTTTGATTAATATCGAGCACTAATGCTGCGTCCCTGGGTAGCCAACTCCACGGTGAGTGACATTTCAGTGAGGTTCCTGAGATGGCCCACTCCACCACGACTACTGATGCCACAGCGGGATTCTAGGTTGTCTTATCCCACAGTGATTCTTGTTATGGAGTGATTTCTGGGGTGGCCCATTCCATAGTGATCAGTTAGATTGGGGCTCTTGGGACAGCCTATTCCACAATGATCAGCGTTAAGGTGAAGAGTTTTTCATGAGGGTCCTGCGATTACTCTGTAATGATTACTGTTTTAGTGAAATTGCTGAAATTTTCTACACCAAAATGATCACTGTTGTGGAATTCCTGGGATATCCTGCCCCTAGGGAAGACTACTATAATGGAGCTCCTAAAATATTTCACTACTGTGACCACTTTTAGAATATTCGTTCCATAGGGAAGGTTTTACCACTGGGTTTTTGAGCTATCCCATTCTCTCAATGTTAAAATGAGGTTGTTCTTAATATTATAGTTAAGTTTCCAGGCTATCCCACTTTATGGTGAAAAGCACTGTGGTAAGATTTCTGGGATATTCCCCCACTCCATTGTGAGAAACTTTCCAGTAGGGCCCACCGATTTTCCCAGATCCCCTAGGTCCTCTGTGGTTGGTGGGGGAGAGTGAGAGCTGTTCTGACCAAACTTCTGGATTGTCATCCTGGCCTACCTTGGACCACTGCCTCACTCCGGGTTTCTCACCAAGACTGCACCCCAAGCAGGAAGCAGAAGAAGAGATGGGACACCCCTCCCACCTCAAGCAGAAGGGACAGCCTATAGTGTCCCTGGGAAGACAGGAGTGTCTGACTCATCCATGAGTCTGTTGCTGCTTCCCTGGGAGTTTTCCATGATTATGGTGAAAACCAGAGAAGATGACCAAAAAGAACCCTGGCTCAGATATCCTAAGACCTGTGTTCAAATCCTAGTTCAGCTACCAACCCCTGGGTGACCTTATGCCAGCGCTGGGGCTCTCTTTTCCCGTCTTATGCCAGCCTCTCTGGGGCTCTCTTTTCCCGTCTGTAAAATGTCAGTCTCTAAAAGGCTTTCCCACAATCATGAGTGTTAGGGAAACGGAGGGGGACAAGACCAGAGGCCAGAGGGGCTTCTGGGAAAACCATGGCCACTACAGGTCTCTCTCATGGTGGCATCTTCCAATGTCTCTCTTTGCTATCAGTTGCAGAAGCCCAGTGGTCTTCCTATCTGTAGGATCAACATGGGACTCCTACCAGGACTACGGTAAGGGTGTTTAAACCCTGGAGAGTCACTGCGAAACTTTATGACCCCATCTCGAGGGACAGTCACTTTGATTTGCTCAGTAAGATCTCCCACAGCCTAACCAAGGATAGCCCCTTCGTTAGAGCTCGGGTTTGCACAGGCTCAAAACTACTAAGATGGAGTGTGTCTCAGGTGTGTCAGCACGAGGCTGATTGAGGCAGAAAAACCTCTAAAAAGTCTCTAAAAGCCTCCTGATGCAGTTGTGTGTTTCAGGGAGTGGGTCCCCTGTTGCATCTCTTTGGTGTGTCTGCGAAGAGCACAGGCCGCACAGTCAGGCAGTTCCGAGCTCAAAGCCTGCCCTTCACGGACTCGCTGAACCTCCGTTTCCTCTTCCGCAAAGTGAAAGTGAGAATAGCACCCATGTTATAGGGGAGTCCCGAGAAAACGCAGCAGGAGAGCCTACACACAGAGCCTGGGGC
>PVJD01014563.1:0-28534 GCA_004026545.1 Mormoops blainvillei
CCTCCCTCCCTCCCTCTCTTCCTCTCTCTAAAATCAACGAAAACATATCCTACAGTGAGGATTAAAAAGCGATTGTGAAATTTCCTTGGAGAGGTGATTCTGATATAAGTGGTTTGCCCTGCGCCATTATTATGGTTTCAGTGTGCTTTTGCATCCTTTTCTCTTTGATTCTTTGAACAACTCCGTTTTACAGAAGAGAAAACAGGCTACGAGGATAATTTATCCAAAGACATTGAGCCCACAGAGGAGATCCAGTGTTTTTGCACCAAATTCACCTGGTGAGCTTGTAAAGAATGCAGATTTCACTCCCTCTCTGGGGACAGACAAGGAATCTGCAGATAGAACAATTCAAGTGGTTTGTACTTTAAAGTTTGGGAACCTCTGGAGGAAGGTATTTAGTTTCACGCTTTGGCTTGAAGGGTCAGGGTAACAAAGTTTTCTAAATACCTTGTCCTAAATCTTGTGTCCAACAATGTGTTACCGCCCTGATGTTTCATTAGCCATTAGACTGAGTGACAGGGATGCAGAATATAAGACCCCACCCCTGCTCTAAGGAGTGCATACTGCGGGAAAAAGGAGTGCCAATGAACTACCATAATATAACATCAGCAGGGCTACGAGAGCAGGAAGAGCTTCTGAAAAGATTCTTGAGGATTATAGAGCCCCCAAAGGGTCATCGTCGGAGAGCCCAGCTCTTGCATTAGGCGTTACTTTCAAAAAGCTCCTGTTAAAAAGCAATTGCCTTACTGGGAGGGGTAGCAAATGAACAGTTAGCAGTCATTAACTCCATCAGCGGAAGGAGACTCTGATATACCTCATGTCATCGCAGATAAGAGCAGGGCCACCAGGAGAGGAAGGAGTGTTTGGAAGGAGAGGGGAAGTTCTCAGGCCACGGCAGTAGTCCCCGGAGGCCGGGCCCAAGAGCAGAAAGAGGTCCCCGAAAGGGAAACCGGAAGCCTAGGAGAGGGAAAGATAAATGTGACCCATTTTAGGTGCCAAGCGAGAAGGGCCCTGGAGCCTGGCGGGGCGGCGCCCAGAGACAAGAAATTCCCTAGATGACTTCCACATGCGGGGTTTTAACATCAAAGCCCGCCCCCGCCTAAAAAAAGCGATAAATTGGCAGATTCAGGAGATTCTTAAGCCCTGCACTATGGACCAGGCCATCCCAACCTTTTCTTTAGCTGACCTCCTGGGAGATCAAAAGCAACCTCGCGTGTCCCGCACAGTTCCAGCTGCAGCCCTTGCCTTGGGGCCAGTGGCCTTGGGGTCTTCCATCAGCCTAGCCCCACGGGTGCCATCCCTGTCACCAGCTCTCACTGAAGCCAGACTCTTTTGGGAAAGTTACTCTGACAGTTCCACCTCCTTTGGGGAAGTTTCATCATTCCAGTTTTTTATTTTGCTGAGAAGGAAACTAAACCCCAGGGGGCGGAAACAAGTTTGCTTATATAAGATCAGTCAGGATAAGCCTGCCCAGGTCTTTGCTCTCATCAAAGCAAGCATATTTCCGTGCATACTTCAAGTCTTAAATAAAACCTCACATATTCAGGGAGAGGTTTCTTTTTTTTTTTTAAATTTTTAAATCATTTTTATTTTCCAGTTACAGTTGACATACAATATTATATTAGTTTTAGGCATACACCACAGTGATTAGATATCATATGTGATCATCCTGATAAATCTGGTACCCCTCTGACACCACATATCATTATTAGAATATTATTGGCTATATTCCCTATGTTCCACTTTACATCCCCACAACTATTCTGTAATAACCAATTCATACTTCTTAATCTTTTAATGGCTCTCAGACACTATCATCCCCTTTAAAAACACGTATTTATTACTGAATCTATTTATTGAACATCTACGTAGGCCAGGTGCTAAGCAACCCATATATAAAAATATAAAAAATATATATGGTGCTAAGTAATCCATAGTAAAAAAGATAATCCCTGACCCATGTGGCTCAGGTGGTTGGGCATCATCCCATAGAGTGAAAGGTCACTGGTTTGATACCTGGTCAGGGCACATGTGTTGGCTGTGGGCCAGGTCCCAGGCTGGGTTGCATACTAAAGGTGACTGCTCAGTGTTCTCACACATCAATCTTTCTCTCCCTCTCTTTCTCCCTCCCTTCCTCCCTCCCTTCCCCTCTCTCTAAAAAGTAAATAAATAAAAATCTAAAAAAAGGATACCTGTCCTCTTCTTTGGGTATAAGGATCATTCCTAACATGTAGGGCCATGGTGAAGAATAAATAAGGTAATTCATTAAAATGCTTAGAATTCTATGTGACATAAAGTAAGTGCTATTCAATTACTTTGATAATTACTGATAAGAATATAATTCCCATGCCAGACTCTAATTGGCAGCGGGGTAGAACTTTCATTTTTCTCTGCTGATTCCGCTGCCTGGTGCATAATAGGAATTCGATAAGTATGTGCCAGATTGAATTGAGTTGAACTGAGCAAGAAGAATTCTGATATTATTTGCATCATGCCCCCCACCCTCTCCAGTCAGTGTGTGAAATTCACAACTTGGTACATTCCGATCTGGAGAAAGAGGAACCTCTTTTTGATGAGTTCATCCATTCATTCGTACATCATGTTTTTAACAGCCATTAAATGCTAGGCATGCTTCTTGATGATGGAGGTATAGCAGTAAATGACAGATTGAGGTTTAGCTCATTCCGTTTCTATTCTGCATGAAGGAGATAGGCAATCAACAAGCAAATATATATCAACAAGACTTTTCAGAGGGCAGAAAGAAAATAATGATCCGGCAATTCAACTTCTGGGTACTTATCCAAAAGAAACTAAAGCACTAACTTGAAAAGTTATATGTACCCTCATGTTCATTGTAGCATTATTTACAGTAGCCAAGATATGGAAAAAATCTAAGTGCCCATTATTGGTTGAATGGATAAAGAAAGTGCAGAATACACACATACACACACACACACAAAATGGAATATTATTCAGCCATAAAAAGAATAAAATTCTCCCACTTGCAACTACATGGATGGAACTAGAAGGCATTATGTTAAGTGAAGAGACAGAAAGACAAATACCATAAACTCTTATCTTTATGTAGAATCTAAAACAGCGTAAAATCTTACCCTTACGTAGAATCGTGGATACAGAGAATAGATTGGTGGATGCCAGAAGCAGGGTTACAGGTGTATAAAATGGGTGAAGGAGGGCAAGAGGTACCAACTTCCAGTGATGAAATAAATAAGCCATGTAATGTACAGAACGGTGATTACAGTTAATACAATTGTAATGTATACAGGGTAATATGTAAGGCCTGCTTTATAGTTTTAATTTGGACATTTCGCCTAAAATGTCATATGGCATGCTTGAGTATGATATTGTTATGTTACAGAATTATATGCTTATGGTTATGTAATAAAAGGTTTTGTAATTTTAAAAGGGGCATTACTTGTGCCAGACCCTGTATTTAAAAGTTGCTAATAGATCTTAAAGGTTCTCATCACAAGAAAAAAAAACTATAAATGAGGGATGCTAACTAGTCTTAGTATGATGTCCATTTCACAATATATACAAACATCAGTTCATTGTATTGTACACCTGAAACTAATTATGTTATATGTCGAGTATACTTCAATTTTTTTTTTAAAGTAGACTAAAGAAAATAAAGTGAGCGATGCAATAGAGAGCAACTGCTTTGCTTGAATGGTCAGGAAAGGCTTCTCTGAGGAGGGGACATTTCGGTCTGTAAGACAAGTTGCTGGCCAAGAAATGGTTTTGGTCCTCGCCTCCACCCTGCTGCAGCTAGCAACTGACCTTCGGAGCTATTTTCTCCTCTAATTTAATTAATGATTTAATTATCTTACAGGAACAATTTACTCAATATTTGTTCCAAGTTCGGTGCAGGCATAGATTGTGTTGTCTTGCTCACGGTTACAGCCCCCAGACCTGTCTGGGAGGTCAGCAGAGACCTGATTCCCATCTTTGATTGATAGTCTGGACTGAGGGTTCAGCCAGCTCTCCGGGCCGTCGCCCTGGTCCTGGCCTGTGATGAAAGCAAGTGAGTGGTGGGCAGCTACAGATGAGGCTAAAGAGGCTTTGTAGATGAAGAACAGACTCAAGGTAGAGCAGATGCTACCTCGCAGCGAAGGGAGAAACAAAACTTGGTTGGTCACAACAGATTTTGGCTCTCACTGAAAAAACTGTAATAGGAAAACCATCATAAAGCCAAGCACATTTTCTACCAAATTTTATATACTAACTTTCATAGTACCTCCAAAAAGTAGACAAATAACTTCTTCTAATTTATAAAGAGATGCCAGAGCAAGTAGACAGTATATTTTTTGAAGGTTCTGCGCCATAGAAGTATGACTTGATTTTAATAGACGATGATAACAATAGTTATAACAGCGACTACCCAGTCTGAGTTCTTACCGGGTCTAGTCGCTCTGCTAACCCCTAGACCCAGAAGATCTCATTTAATCCTTTCCTAAAACCTGTAATTAGGTAAATATTATGTTATCTGTTTATACATGATGAAACTGGCCCAGGGATGTTAATTAACTTGTCAAGTTCAGGGAAGTGGAGGAGCTGGGATTTCAGTGCAGATGCCGCCCTCCTACCCCCATACTACCCAGATGTTGGGCTACTTCCTGGGCTACAAGAACTTGACATTCTGTCCCCTGTAGTCTAGTACAGGACAGAGTAGCTAGTATGAGACTACAGTTCAGTGTCTCCTTATTTGGAACTTGTGGGCTTTAGATCTAGGGCTGGTCAAATTTACTTCTGGACTATTTGAAAGAAAGGGTTTGCTAATGACTGGGATAATTACATGGGAGAAATCTAACAAAATCTATGCCCCTACCCATCAATGCCTCTGGACTCACTATGCATTGAAGGTTTACTATTTCCAAGATACAGTGCCAAGGACCATGGGTGGGGACAAATGTATAAGGCATGGAGTGAAATGGTGGGCAGGGAGGTAAGAAATAAAGAAATAAATGGGACACTGGGTCAGATTCCAAGAATATTCCCTAGAGGTGGTTGCATTTGAGATAGGCTTTGAAGGACAGGAAAAATTTGAATCTGTGGATGTGAGTGGGGAGGACATTCTGGTAGGAAGTAATTAGAGCAATAGTTTAGAGATAGGGAACCTCAAGAATTATTTGGGGGAAGAGTGGGTCAATCTCTGTAATACCTTGTGAGATGTTATAAACATAGAAATAATACTACATTTCCTTCAATTTTTACCATATAGTTATTCACAACCCAAGTTTGCTCTTTTCTCTGTTACTCTAAATTAAGGGAATTAAAAAACAAATTTCACTACATAAAGCAGATTTCCGCCTCTATGTTTGGGCTATGCACTAAATAGCTTTCAGTTATAAATAGTGGACTTCAGTCTCTCTTGTCCGAGCTGAATAATGCCTCAAGGCCTCTGTAAGAAGAAAGCAATTCAAAGTAGATAGATCCAGAATGTTTCCAATTCCTCGAAAGGAATGGCCCCATCGGCTTCCCTCCTGAGCATCTCTGGGTTTTAATTAAACCATGAATGATAGGAAACGGAATCAATATACTGAGATAATAACAATACATTTTTAAGGACTTCTCTGACCATGATATCTATTCTGGCCTCATTCCCTACTATTTGGCAGCTATTTTGTTTTGGAGCGATGAGAACATTAGAGGATTTTAAGGCAGTCTGGTGCGTGCACCCAGGAGTCAAGATCTTAGTTTTCTGACCCTTTGGCCATCCTTTAGAGATACACGAAAAGGTTTCTGAGTGATTGGGTTTAATGCCTTCTCTGGAAACCACTTTTAAACTAAGCTTTCCCTTGATTCTGAGAGACCATCACAGTATCTCTCTCAGGAGGCAGCGGAGAGGAGGGAGGGGTAAGTTCAGCCTGTTGCCCTGAGGTCTGGAGCGGGGCCTGCTCGTTCAGTGACGACCTCTCCTGGGCGTGCCCCCCGCCCCCACGCAGCCTGCAGAGTGCTTATTTTGAAATTCAAGCTCATGCCTTTAAACAGGCTATGCGTTCACTAGTGTCTACATCTGGCGAGACCGACACCCTTGTGCGCCTCCTGGTTGTGTTGGTCCCTGGGCTCTGCTTTGCAGCAGTGTCGCTCAGACCCGGCACTGCTGACATTGGGGGCCGGATAATTCTTTGTTGGAGGTGAGAGCAGGGCTGGGGTGTATGTTTGGGGGGCATGAAGGACGGGGTGGGGTCTGTCCTGTCTATTGCAGGAGGGTTAGCAGCACCCCTGGCCTCTACCCACTAGGTGCCAGTGGCAAGCCTTTCCACCCCAGCTGTGACAATAAAAAGTATCTCCAGAGGTTGTTGCTGAATATCCCCTGGGGGTAAAATTCCCCCCACACCCCCCACACACGGCAAACCACTGTTTTATAGTAATACGGCCTCAGAGACCAGTGCTGGGGTAATGGCATCATTCAATGCACATAAGACAGCAGGCAATACATTGATTAGAAGTAATGAGAGCTAAGTCCTAACTGTAATTCTTCATGTCTCAGTTTCCTCACCTCCCTCTCCCACAGATCCGGTGTATAATCCCATGAAATAATATTTGTATAAGTGTTTTGAAAATTTAAAAATATAATGTTGTTGCCACCTGGTCTAACCTAGGTCTTCAGGCAGTCAGTGACACTGGCACATTGAAAAAGACAGCTTTATTCTGCAATGAATAATTTAAATTTGAAGGAACCCCATCAGCCAAGTTTACTGACGGGGAGTTGAACGAAACAGCAAGAAACGTCACTCTTGCCACTTGAATAAATTTTCTTAGTCGTCTGTTTCACTGGTCTTTGCTAATTGGAAAGCTGGTGCTCATTCATTCATATATGCATATATTCAAGGAATGTTTGTTAAGTACCACTAAGTGGTAGGCATTGTGCTGGCCACAAGGGATTCTTGTACGACTTGTAGTTATAATGAGAAGTAGCTGCAGTAGACATATTAGATACGGCCCCACCTTCATGAAACTTATGTTCCAGCAGAGGAAACATACAAGGAGTAAGGATATTAAAATGTATTTGGCAAAGGTTGTGATGGATAATATCCAGGGCTTCCTAGGAGGGCCGCCATGCTTAGAATTCAGGGTCAGGGAAGCCTTACGAGGAAAAGTGAAACCAAGGCTCGGATCTGAATGACCAGTAGGGATTTTCCAGGGAAGGAGAGGGTGAGCGATATTTCTGGAAAAGGAGACCACATGTGTGTAGTGCTGGAGATGAGGGAATGTGGCACAGGAAGGAGTATGAGCATAGGATACATGAGGACAAACAGTGAGCAAGGTTGGGAATATCCTAAGAGCAATGAAGCCCAGGGAAGGTTTTAGGGAGGCAGGTGACATGTGTGCACACCAGAAGAATTACGGTAGGTACGGTACAAGGAACAGATTGGAAGTGGGCAAGGCAAGGAGGAGGATGGAGAAAACCAAGGAGGCTGCTTCCCCATCCAGAGAAGAGAAGGTAGTATCCAAGCTAGGATGGTGTCAACGGGGTGGGAGAGAAGTCAAGGGACTCAAGTGGCTGATCTACTTAGGAAGAAGAATGATATAGGACTTAGAATAGATGAGCATGTGTGTTGAGGAAAGTCAGGAAGGCAGACTCAAGGGTGACTCTAAGATGCCTGCGCTGGCTTTTGGAGGAAGTAACTGGAGTTAACTAAGGCCATAGGCTACTAGTAACAAAAAATGAAAGAATATTCATGGGGCCCCAGCTGGTGTGGCTCAGTGGATTGAGCGTCGGCCTGGGAACCAAAGGGTCACTGGTTTGATTCCCAGTCAGGGCACATGCCTGGGTTGCAGGCCAGGTCCCCAGTAGGGGGTGTGTGAGAGGCAACCACACATTGATGTTTCTCTCCCTCCCTTTCTCCCTCCCTTCCCTTCTGTCGAAAAATAAAATAAATAAATAAAATCTTTAAAAAAAATTTTTTTTTAATCTCATGGGGACACTGCTAAGTGTAAATCCCTGAGCTAACTGCTAACAAGATTATCTCATTTAAGTCTCATGACATCCCTGTGACATAGGATCTATTCTTAGCACCCAAAGGCTCCAAACAACTGGCTCAAGGGCAAACCACTGGCAATGACAGCTAAGATCCAAACTCAACATCCTGACTCCAAAGGCTGCTCTCCGAACCACCCCATATAAGCACTAATTCACTTTAGTGTTTACCTTCTAGCTTTAAATCATAGCTTGGGACGGATCACTAAATCATTTAAGCCTTTTGAATCTCAATTTTGTCAGCCAAAATCTGGGTGATAGAATATCGCCTTCACAGTTAGTATAGTGATTAAATTAGCCCTAATACTAATAATGACAGAGCAAGCACATGTTGAATGCCAACTATATTCCATGTTGTGCTATAAATTCTTCATATACGTTGGCTAATTTCATCCTCACAAAGGCCCTTGAAGTAGCTTTGATGATTGTCCCTATGTTATAGATGAGGAAACTGAGGCACAGATGGGTTAAACGTTATACTTGGAGCTGCAGAGCTGGGATGCAAACCTGCACACCAATTTCTGGAGCCTGTGCTGCCTCGCCTAAGGCGTGAGGTCTTAGAAAGCCGTGTACAGACCCAGAGTCTTGAGCCTGGAATGTTGCACGTGCTGGGTGCTGGCTACCATTCTTATGCAATGTGCAATTTATCAGACTTTTACAAAGCGCCAGGTGCTCTGTTAGGCACAGGAGATAGACATGGCCCCTAGCCTAAATCCTTCATTGGAATCCTGGAACGCCATTTCTAGGAATGATTTTTTCCCCTTTGTCCAGCCACCCCTGCCCGTGAGAAGCTGGGACCCGTCAGTGGCTTATGTGGAATGTTTCAGAGGTTGCTGAGCGGAGGGGGTGTCATCAGGAACCACAGAGCACTGAGCTACACTACTGCTGTCATCAACCTCAGTGTCAGACAAAAGCCTGCATGGAGGCCCTTGGAGGGGCTCCTGCCTTCCTTTCTTTGATACTGACACATCTGTTTGTAGGCAAGGAGGAAGTATTTCAGCATCTAAGTGAAAGAAAACAATTGGCCGATACAATGGAGTTGGAAAGATCTAACAGATGTGTGGTGGCCGAAGGTCAGGGACCACAGAGGCATGGTGCCTTTTCACTGGAGAGGATATCACAGAGCTAATGTAACCCCATGACGTCACAGGGGAGCGTGGGTGGGGGGACCTTGGTGGTAATGTGGCCGAGCAAACTTGTGGTTGTCCCTATGGCCCTTCTCCTCTTTGCACCCCAGTTCCCCATCTATAAGATGGGGAGATTAGAAACAATCTTGCAGTTTCCTCCAAACTCCGACATGCTATGAATTTAAATGTTCAAAAAATACAGTTATCTATTTTCTCACTAACATCATATGGACAAATAATACTTTTGATTAGGAGTAATGAGTATTTACTAATGAATTGTTCATGTTTGTTGAGGGTGCAGAGGCAGTGAGCTGTGTACAGTTTTCGTTCGATGGCTTTAGCATTCTGTTGCAGAATCTGAGCCTAGAATCTTCTGTCGATGTTTATTGTTCTTCCAAAGATGAGGCTTGTCGATGCGCGCAGGTATAAGTGATCTTTTTAGTAAATACATGGATCTGCTGGACATTTTAAACTCCTTCTGAGACAAATTAATCAAACTTATCAAATATTAAGCATTAAAGTAAGTAATTATCTGGGTGGTGGAATGACAGCTATTCTTACTTTCTTGCAATCTGTGCTTTCCATCAGCACAAGAGCTAATGTTTACTTAGCATTACTCTGGGTCAGGTTCTGTGTTTTATGTGGATTATTTGTTGTTTGCTCACATTAAATCTATGAAGGAGAAATGATATCCCACACGCACCCCCCCACCCCTCCATTTTACAGAGGAGGAAATTAACAAGTGGCAGCCGCTGGGATTCAAACCCAGACAGTCTGTTCAGAGTTCTTGCTCTTAACCACAGCAAGTTCCTCCCGGTGCCCTCAGGTTTCTAATAGGGGTACATGGTATCACTGTATGTGAAAAGAAACCCAAGTATTTAAAAAGTAATACCTGGGGTTTTGGGATAAGCTTTGTGAATTTCTCAGTTTTTGCTTCATGAATTGAAGTTGCTAATACATGACAGTATTTTTAAAATAGAGCTTATCTTCGGCAAGCTGCAAATTACATTTTAAGACACATTCTGTCTCAGGTACCTCTGATGAGAAGCTGCACTTTACATGACTCATGGAATAATAAACAGCAACTTGGCTTTCTGAAATGTAGGTGAATGGTAAGTTCTACGGAACATAACCAGCAGTTTCCCTTGGAAAACAGGCACTCACTATCAGTATGTGGGAATCATTACTGTTTAACTCTCATTTGTCTAGATCTGTCAGCACTAAAATTCCCTGGTATATTTTATGAATGACGGAGGAAGAAGTACACACTGAGATATGGTTTGTGCCATAATCTGGGGAAAGCTTGCTTTAAATTGTAATCAGAAAAAAAAAAAATGCTCCTGAAACAATAGGTAATAATGATTCTTAAAAAAAAAAAAAAACAAAAAACCCAAAAACAAAACAGCTGATGAAATTATGGAAGTACCATGCAGAGTAAAGAGTAAAAGTTTAAAAATAGATCCCACAGTCCCCAAACTACAAACTGGAAAAATATTGTCAGTTCTATAGGCTCCTGAATAGTTACCTCAGCAAGGCCTTGAAACTTCATTTCTGGCTCTGATTAAAATTAAAATTTTACAAGTTCCCATTGTGATCTGGACAAAGAGACCACAGTGAGTACCAGGCCGCAGGCAATTTTTTTTTTTTTTTTTTAAGCTATGAAAGGCAAGGTACGAAGACTTCTAGGTTGGAGGCAAAAACCAAAACAAACAGCACAAAAGTCTGACTTTAAGGGTGAGGTTCAATTTTTCACAAACCAACTCTAAGAAGCTTGTATTACTGAAGTTCTCCATGGAGGTGAAATGCCCTAGGCTTTTGTTTGAGTGTCAAATTACCAAGTCCTCTACTTTACTATTAGTTCTTAAAACAGGGTCCTCCCAGGCTTAAAATCCTCTCCAGCTTCTGCTGGAACCAGCACGAAACACAAATAACTGACCATGGCTTGCAAAGCCTCCCTGGACACCACCTCTCCTTCCCTCCGCATCCTTCTCCTTCTCCTCACCACTCCAGTTATTCTGGCCTTCCTTCCGGGCCACGCCAATATTGCTCCTGCCTCAGGGCCTTTGCACCTACCATATGCCATGTGTCTAAACACTTTTCCAACAATTCTTTTGAACCTGGCTTCTACTCATTATTTGGGTCTCAACTCAAACGCCACCTCTTTAGATGCGCATTCACGGAACGGTCTAACGTAGCCTCCCCCTTCCCCTTGCTCAGCCACCACATTGCCACATTTATATTCTTTATAGCTCATGTCACCTTCTGAAGTTACCTTGTGTCTTTGTAAGCTCGTGTCTTTTATTGTCTGTCTCATCCACTAGAACGTGAAATCTATAAAACCAGAGACCTTGGCTGTTTCAAGTACTGCTGCGTTTCCAACACCTGGTGCCCAGTATATATTTACTGGTTAAAGGGATAAATGAAATTCAATATTCTTACCCCCGACCACACTATTATAAAATTAGCTGCCTTCTCCTTTTCTTTTTCTAAAAATAGCTGTACCTAAAAAAAAAAAAAAGAAAAGTAAACATGCTGAAGAAAAAGGCATAAGACCTACTTGAAACCTTGAGCACAAAGCCAGGAACCACCCTGCAGAGTCCACGTGCTTAATTATTTATTCTCGGCTTTTAAATTCTATTAACCAAAACCAGAGGCAATTAGTGGGATGATGCTGAGCTTGCTTAATTAGCAACAGAAAAAGAAAACAAAAGGCAAGTAATCTCACACGCCCTAGACTCCAGCTTCGAGGCGGTCTACAGAAGCTTGGCAATGGCCTTGCCAGAGCCAGATGTTCTGCTTAGAGCAAGACAATTGACCCCCTCCCTTTGCCCAGTGGTAACAATAGAATTGGTTAAGCCACCTCTGCCTCTTCTTCCTGCAGTGAACACTGTTGTTGGACAACCTGGAATTGCACCCCAGGCCTTACTGCAAAGCCCAGAATTTATTGTGGCCTCCTCCATTCAGAGATGGCAATTTTTAAAATAGATTTTATTTATTTTTAGAGAGGGGAAGGGAGGGAGGAAGAGGGAAAGAAACATCAATGTGTGGTTGCCTCTTAAGCTCCCCCTACAGGGGACCTGGCCCGCAACCCAGGCATGTGCCCTGACTGGGAATTGAACTGGCGACCCTTTGGCTCACAATCTGGTGCTCAATCCACCAAGCCACACAAGCCAGGGCAGCAATCTTGTACCAAATTCAGACGCAGGCCTAATGTGTTCCAGCCAGTTCAGCCAACCCTATTTTCCTTGTCAATGTTTATTTAAAAGTGGGCATATGACTCATACTGAGGCCAAGGGGCATGTAAGGAAATTTGCTGAGCACATCTGGGGGACAAATGTTCTTTGTTTTGTATTAAAAAAAAAAATCCCAGCACCCTTTCACTGGGTGTTGCTGTGCCTGTCTGAGTGTGATATCCAAAATGGTGGTGGTCGTTTCGGGACAACGCTGAAATCCCAAGGCCAGCAAGGCGAGAAGGCAGACAGCATCTGGGCCTCCATGCTGTTCTTCAGCCAGAAAGTTCATCAGCTTTGGAGGGCTCCCTGCCTCAGGACTGATTACATGAAACATGGGATTAGTGCGATAACTGCTTTACGGGGCTCCTTGCTTCTGACCTTGGCGCCTTATCATTCATGATCAATCTGCTGCTAGAAAGAGTCGTTTATAATCCGTGGCTCTCTGCTGCCCTCAGGCAGAAATCCTACAATGGTCTCTAAGGCCCCTTTTTGCATCTGTCCACCACCTGCCATCATCTTTCTGTCTCCATCTCTCACAACTTCTCCCTTTTTTCACTCAACTAAAGCCACACTAGCATCATGTCTAGTCCTTGAACACACCAAGGAAGCTCTTGCCACAGGGCATTTGCATTGGCTGTTAACTACCTGGAACTCTCTTCCCCAGATACCCACGTGACTTGATCTCTTGTCTTGTTCATATCACTGCTCAGATGTCATAATTTTTTAACCATTTTACTTAAGAATACCCACACCCCTGCACCCCCCTATTGCCTTATTTTCCCCTATTGTACTTATACCCGTATATTTTATATTCTACTATTTTATCTATTGTTTATCTTACCCACTACTGAACCTCCAGTGCCTAGAGTGCCAGGCATACGGTAGAGACTTAGAAGATATTTGTGGAACTAAGGAAGGGAAAAGAGTTCTTAAACTGTTCCAAGATATTTTGAGGTGAGCTTTCTGTCGCCGCTGAAGGCATCTTGAATGAAGGATTTCCCTGGGACCGAGCACCCTGCGTTGTCAACCATGTTGGAATTCCCGGCCAGTGCTTTTAGAACAGAGTGCCCTCCCCCCCAAAGCCAACAATCCATGTCGTGGGGTTGAGGGGGTCAGCAGAAGAAAGAAATCTCTGACCTACAATCCAGAAATTTGCTTTCTGGTCTCTATGAGACTTTCGGCAATTTGAAATTATCTCTACTTTAATCTTCTCATCCCCATGAGGACTAATCCATCTCTAATCTGTAATATCTAATATCTGTAATTATCTATTATCTGTAATATCTAAACTATCTTCTATATCTCCACCGTGGGAGTATAAAACCTATTATGGTCATCTCCCATGGGGGCTATAGGACATTAATGACCCATATATGTTAAAAACAGAAAAGTTCTATGTATATTTTATAATAGATTGTTTTGAATAAACTCTTTCGTTCTTCTAAAACACTTATTTATATTAATGATAATAACGATTTTTTTTAGTGTGTTGACATTTATTACTTATCGAAGGCTATTCATTCAGTTAATATTCACTGAATGCTACTTTTCAGGGTTAAAAACACAAACTCCGAGGATAGACAGGTATGGGACCAGGATAAGCTGTTAAGCGTTCTGAGCCTCAATTTCCTCCACTGTAAAATGAGGTGACATATTCCTCACATCTTAACGTTGTGGCAAAGATGAAATGATACATTAAAAGTTATTAGTACATAATCTGGCTCAGTGATGTTTGATTAAATAGAATCATCTTGTGATTATTCTACCATGGTCAGGTATTGTGCGGTCCTTTCAAAGATTTTGTTCACAAAGCTTCTCAACATCATCTCGAGATTGCACAGGGAAGATGAGTAATTTGCCCAAAGGAACCATTGAATCCTAAGTGAAACTTGTGTCTGAGGACCAAAACTCCTGGCTAATTCCTAGCTCCTCCTTAGGTCTCAAGCTGGCCATCAGTTACTCTAGTTGACTTTCTCTGCTCCTTGCCCTGCCCAAGTGCACATTGGGTTGGATGGCTTACTCTCTTTCTAGCACTTTCCACACTCACACTAAATTGTAATTGACATCCCCTTGTTGGTATCCCTCAGAAGAATGTAGATGTTTACAAGAAGGGAGCCACTGTGTCTTTGTTCACGCAGCCTGGTGCCTGGCACATAGTAGGTTCCCCATACATATTTGCTCATCGAACACATTTAAAGTGACGGGCATTAGGGCCAGGGTGAAGTAATAGCCATGGAGCCTTTTCTCTTTCTTGGCTTGGAAATGTTTAATTACCTAATGCTTACAAAGAGAACAGGATGTCTGATCTTAGTGCTGTGCACAGAACCTGCTTCTCTGTCCCCTCACTCTCCTTGAGAGCCCTGCCAGCTTCTTGGGAGTCCACGTCTCGCTGAGCCACCCTCAGGATACAGCATGCCCACAGCTCGGAGAGATGCTTTCATCCCCTGGCAACTTCTTCCTAATCAGACCAATTTCACTTCTAGCAGACTGGAGCCCTGTGCAAAGTAGAGCTGCTTAGGAACCCCGTTGTAGATGACTGTGTGCAAAGAGGAGATTTTGGGCTTCCTTTTGACACACAGAGGAAAGCTTTGCACTCCCTCCCTTTGGCACCAGGGCAGAGAATTGGGCTGCATAGTATCTCCTATTTATTGGCATTCTGCTTTCCTTTAAAGGCACTCAAAAGGTGCTCAGATGTTTCATCTGCTCTGCTCTCACTCAGCCCTCTGATGTAAGAAAAGAAAGAACAGAGTTTCTCAGTGTACCTCTCAGATCAACCTATGTTAGAATTACTTGGGATGCCTGTGAAATTAGTAAATTTATTGATGTGATCCCAGACCTTCTGAATCAGACTCTTCACGGGTAGGACCTGGAAATATGCATTTTAACATGTTCCACAGGCGATTCACATGCACGATAAGGTTTGAAAACCATCTGGTGACCTAAGGTCATTAACTGGGTAGCTGAATCCAGTTTAAAGTTAGGGATAACTTGACTTCAAATGAGTGCCTGATTAATAATCCTATGTTGGTGGCTTGAGGTTGTTAACCCAGAAAGCTTCTGCCCAAAGGCAGAAAGCCTTTTCTTCCTGAAACTGGAATTCTTATCACAGCCACCACACCCAATATCTGGTGAGAATGAGGCAAGTGAGGCTCCATTTTTTGGCTCTTAGTCAAAGATCTCTGGGGTGAAGTTAAATCAGCCTATGCCACATATGTAATGAAACATCTGAGAAAGGTTGTCAGTCGCTGACTTCTCTCTATTAAATGAGAAGGTCATCATTGTCTTTATGCTGCTTTGAGACAACCCAATCCATACATTTCTTATGTTTGTGATAAGAGAGTCGTAGTCACTGACGGAAGCTGAAAATTCCTACCTATGACCCCCCATTTCTCAAACATCAGTGCAAAGATCAGACAGGCTTATAGATGTTTGAGGTCTCCTCTTTGCTAGGAGGTCACTCACTGTCATCAGCATTTAGCTTAGGGTGTATGGAACGTGCCTCACACCACAACCAAATTGACATTTTTTTCTCATTAGAAAACTGAATCAATAGAAGGCTTCATGCTTTCTTGGACATGAGTCATCTTTTCAGCAGGAGTGAAAGAAAAGAAGGTTTGCCCATGGAGAAAAACAGAATACATAGCACTGTTATGTCCTGCAGATCAGATGATATGGACTACATTGACAGATATTGAAGAACTGCAGAGTGAGGAATGAACATAATACCCAAGCATTGTAGTGTCAGCGGGGAAAAAAGACTATATGCTATATCTGAAAGAAAAAAAAAACAACCCAAATCCCATCAGATAATTCTGACTTCTTTCCATGCCCAGAATCATACACCATATCTGAAAAAATTGTTTGGTGTACAAAGTGGGCAATTTCCAACATGTAGTGCTCCCATGACAACATAGTGTAAAACTTCATGAGATGAAACCATATAGTTTGTGAAATGTACAGGCCAGGCAAATCACATACAAGAGTTGTACATGGGGAACTTTTCACTGTGTGTCTTCCAAGAACTAAACTAAATGAACAACCCCAACCACAGCCAAGACAATCAGAGCTTCGAGCCAGCGACGAGTGGCTTTCTTGATTGCTTGTGAGCACCGTCTGAATGGCGTGCGTGATCCCATCCGGTTCACTCGTTCCAAATACAATCTATGTGCTGATGCCTTATCCCCACCCATTTCTTTTTTTTAAGTCCTCACTTGAGGATATGTTTATTGATTTTTCAGAGACAGAGGAAGCAGGGAGAGGGAGGGAGAAGAAGAGAGAGAGAGAGAGAAGCATCGACTGGTTGCCTCCTGTACATGCTTCCACCTGGGATCTAACTCGCAACCTAGGTATGTGTCCTAACCAGGATGGAACCTGTAACATTTTGGTGTACGGGACGATGCTCCAACCAACCAAGCCACCTGCCCAGGTCCGGCCCCTAATTTCAATTTCCATGTCTGAAGAATATACGCTCATATATATGGCTTCCTATTTGGCATTTACACCTGAATGTCTTACAACCATTTCACCCTTAACACGCTTGAAATAAAGCTCACGACTTTTCTCCCAGGAGGAGGTCAGGACAGGCCACCCCAAATATTCTGCTTTGGCATATTGATTATTTAGAGCTGAAGGCACTTGTGAAAGAGCAAACACAGGGAGAGGCTTTCTCTGAATTTCCCCTCACCTGCCTAAAGGCGCATCCTCCCAAGGAACTCAGTTGTTACGAGTTCTCTCCTCCAGGACTTCATCAACCAGGGAAGACTAACTGCTACCCGGGAGAGGAGATGAGAGGTAGGTATCACACCCTGACAAACTTCGTCACAAACGATCATATCACCTATCTATTTTGCTTAGAGCCCGTTTGTCTTTCCTAAAAATCATTGACTTTCCCCTAAGAGGCCAACATCTGCCCACCCTTACCCTGTTAAGATGCTGTGTAAGCTCTCAGGCCTCACCGCCATTTTAAAAATTTGTTTTCTTGTGACGTCTCCATGCATGTAACATTAAAAATAATAAATCTGTATGCCTTTTCTCCTACTGATCTGCCAGTTGTCAGTTTATTTCATAGGCCAGCTATCAAACCTAGGACAATAGAAGGGATGATTTTCCTCTTCCATATCCCCAATTATGTTTCTTTTCCAGATTTTCCAGTCCCTATAACTGGTGCCCACAAATCACCCAATTGCTCAACACTAATCACTGGTGCCTGCTTAATTCCTTACATTACCTCTCCTCTATAATTCAGTCCATTATCTCCAAAATATCTCTGTAGTCTCTGCTTTTCTTATCTCTGCTCCTTCTCCACTCAAATAAAGCCATGTTGTCTCCCATCAGAATTCTGATGAGAACCTATTTTAATGGTATAAATATGCCCTTTGAACTCCTTCCATGGCAAGGAGTCCCATGATTTTCAAAATAAAATCCAGACTCTGTAAAGTGACCTAAAGGTCTGGCCTGATCTAGCCCTTTCCTACCTCTGTGTCTCCTTTAAGGCTACTCGGCTTTCTCGCGCCCAACTCAAGACACTCTCAGCTATTGTACAAGCTTTGAAAATACCACCTTTTCCCTGGTGCTGGGTCCGCACAGTGTTTGTTTTATTAATGACGATGACCACAGCATGGTTCTTGGAACACTGGCACATCCCCATCCTTCAGGCCTTGGCTCGGGTGCCACCTTCTCAGAGAGCCCTTCCCTGTGTCCCACACTGAGGTGACCTGCCCCAAGAACTGTCTCATGCCACCTTGTTTATATCTTTCTTACTGCTCATCAAAACTTCAGATGACCTTCTACTTTTCTAGTTTTTGTGTTGGCCAAGTCTCTCATTATAAAACATTTTTTTACTTGTATATCAAATGTCTTATTAACCTGACACAGTGCCTGGTACCCAGAAGCTATTTGATAAATTCCTGTTGAATATTTAAATGATGAACAAATCAATGAATGAATGAATTTGAGTGATATTCCTACTTTACCAATAAATCAGTTTCATTGCCATTGTCTGAAATGAGCTGACGTGACTTCAGTTAGGTCAGTGTGGCATAGCAGTAGCTTTTTCAGGTCCCAGAAATTTCAATGGCACAGGGTGTAGGGTATTATGTACTGTCATTCATGCACTTCACAGCCTGGGTCCCACCTACCTTCTCAGTTTAGTCTTTCACTTTGATTCTGCAGGCCTATGCCCAGCACAATAAAGTCCTTTCTCTTTCTGGGTATGCAAACTTCAGGACCTTTGCACATGCTATTCAAGGCACTCCCACTGATCTCTTTATGTCCCGTAATTTCTGCTTCCTGAAATTTTTTGAGACACTTGAGTAGTCAAAGAAGTACTAATTATGGAAATGTGTCAAATCAATACATTGTATACCTTAAACCTACAAAATGTGATGTCAATTATATCTCAATTTCAAAAAAAAAGAAGAAAAATAAGTGTCGATTTTAAAAATACTGTAAACCCAAATGTTAAATGCCTTAAATTGGAGAGTTTGGGACAACGGGCACTCTTAGAAACTGAGAGTGAATATATAAGTCATTAGTTTCTCTAAAACACCGTTAATACTTTAAATTTTAAAGAAATCTTAAAATATACCTACATAAAACTTAACCAAGGAGTCCTGGTTTTGAGAGTGTTTCCCAATGATATATAGTTCATCACAGTAAACTAATCACAACTACTGAACATTTTCTATGTGCTGTGCTCTAAATGTGTGTCTAATTATATTCTTATAAGAGTTCCTCAAGATAAACTTTATTATCCAAACATTACATATCAAGAAATGGAACAATGAAAAATTTGAAGTAATTTGCTTTGTGCAAGTAAGAAGTGAGGCCACAGTCTGACCTGGCCTGTTATTGTAAAACATGTGCCCTTCGGCACTCTACCACATGGCTCTTCCTGGACAAATGCAGAGTAGAGCTATCAGGGATGTTCATAACAGTGTCGTTACAAATCTTGAAAACTTGTATAAATAAATTAGGATCCATGCTGTTCATAATATGAAACGTGATCACTGTATATTGCTAAGTGAAAACATCTGTTTACAAAATAGTATTTCCAGGGTGACTCCAGTTTGGTAAAGAAAAAAAAAACCACTCATGCTGATTTTATTCATTGTAAACTAACCACTCCTTTTCACAGTATCTGGCAAATAGTACTTGTTTCCTGACTGAATTAATTGATGAATATACACATAATCAAGGAGTTAGAAAAATATATCAAACACTTTTCCCATAGTTGATCTATGGGTTATGGGGTAATAATTGAAATTGTTTTCTAATTTTTTTAGTTTTATTTACATTTTTCTACACTGAGAATATGTTTTAGTAATCAGAAAAGGAAAAGAATAATTGCTATATTTTTAAAAATCATTTAAATTCTATCTTACATGTCTTCTTCCCATTGTCTATCTTTGTCCCCCCAAATATATGAAATTTCTAGCTCTTCTGCATTCAGAGAACTTTAGTCTCTTGCCAATACTTTCCATTTAGCTCACCTTGCCTTGTATTATGTTTATTTACATAATGGCTTATTCTTATATCTCAGTTCCTGTCTCTTCTTAAATGGTGCATTCCTTGAGAGTTTGGGCTATATTTTATTTATCCTTATAACACTTTCACTTTCTGGGAAAGTGCCTGGGATGTAATAAGCCCTTACCAAATGTTTATTGCTGAACTCATAGTACCATTCATTTAGTATCCTATTGAATAATTTGGAATGTAAAAAATTTTAGTGTACTAGCTGATACCCAAGATGCTCATTTAAGTAAATTGGTGGTAACAGTGCCATGCTAAGACATACTGGAACCTGCAAAGAAAAAATAAATCAGTAATGCTGACACTGTCTTTATTTAACATTTTGATATTTTGTTCATTGTGGATTCTTTGCATTAATTTTGATCTTTAAAAAACATTGCTTTAAAATATTTATCTTTATTTTTGTCACTTCACCTGCCTCATCCCTGCCTGTAAAATACAATAAATGCATCTGAGCATCTTTTAACAATCTAGAGATTGTGTAGTGTCTGTGTATTGTTTTAAAAAATTCACCTGGCTGTTTCAGCCCATCCTAATGGATACGTGTATTTTCGTCTCCATTGCAGACAAGGAAACCTCAGCACAGAGATAGTTAATGACTTGACAAAGGTCACCAGCTGGGGTAGAAATGGAATGGAAAAGTCATTAATACAAATAAATCAAATAGAAGGTAAAGTTAAATAATCTTTGTTGACCTTGATCGGTATAGAAAACCAACTTGGGTAAAGCAGGCTAACTGTTCAAAAGATTCTGATATTTAAGAACCCTGCTTTTAACCAAGTGTGAGTCATTGATTAATTCACTCAACAAATATTCAACTACCATTGCAACAGCAGTAGTGCAGGTTAAATAATGTCAAAGATGTGTTGGTCAGGGAATCCAGATGCCAGTGGCAGTGGGCTCGTTTCCAACCTCACTCTCCTCTTAGAAAAAAATTCTCCCTTTATTTACCACTTTGAAGAGGTTTTTCTAAATTCAGGCTTGACTGTCATCCTGACTCTGACTCTGTGACTCAACGAACAGGTCAAGCAGGCTACTTATTAACTGTGTGCAGCGAACATTTAAACCCATCCACGGTTCATCCAGAAAAACCATTGAAGAGCGTGTGTAAAATGCAGATTCCTGGGCCTCGTTCTACACTTCTAAATGAGGATCTCTGGCTTCAGAACGATGTTCAAAGAGCTGGAGCCTTAGAATCTTATAGGTTGGGGTTGAAACCTAGCTCACTGATTTATTAGCAATAGGGCTTTTGGCAAAGAGCTTAGTCGTTTGTTTGTTTGTTTGTTTGTTTGTTTGTTTAGCTTCAATTCCTCATAGGTAAAGTGGGAATAAATATACCTCTCATCAAGTTTTCACAGGGATTAAATTAGAATGAAGATCTAATTATCATGGTATTTATAATAGCTTACAACTACTGAGTAATTACAAAGTGTCGAGCACTGTGGTAAATGTTGTACCTACATTATCTTACTAATTTGTCCTAAACACTTAGGAGCGCCCTCACCACATGGTAGGTCCTCAGTTTATAAGAGATATAGCTGGAGAGACACTCAGAATCCTTACGGTTGGCGTGGAGCCAGTCACCAAGGCCAGATTTAAGCCCAGAGTCTGAGAATAACTGATATTCTGGAACAAGTTATCTAACCTAATGGTCCCCAAAGCCAGTCCATGACATCGGAATCACCTGGGTAGCTCATCTGAAACACATTGTGTCACCCAGGTTCTCAAAGCTCTAACTCAGTAGATCTTGGGGGACCTGAGAGTCTCTATCTTAAAAAGCACAAGTGATTTTTGAACTGTGGCCAAGATTTAAAATGGCTGATGACTCAAGCTTCCATTTTCTTAAGATTCATGAGGTTAGAGAGTAAGTCATCATTTTTTTCCCATTTCTACCTCTAAACACTGTTGCCATATAGAAGACATGCAAAAATATTTTTGGTTAGATAGGCATAAAATGACCCTAATAAGGCCTACTCTACTTTTAGGGGCTTTATGAGAACCATTCATTTATAAAGCTCCATTGATAGTGCATCTGAAAACAGATGCCATACAAAAGTATAATTTTATACTGTTATTAATTAATTTTAGTGAATTTTCTCCCATTCTTGAAATATAAGTTATTTGGTTTTGGGGTATCCATCATTACCTTGAATGTCTAAAAATAAATGACAAGATTGTAGATAAAATACCTCCTTCAAATTACTCAAAATAGCTTTCATTCAAATTATGGTTTACTCAGGATTACGATGCTATAGAATGACCCCAAAGCCTACATGCATTTATGCATGTTAGTTTCCATATTAAAGTTCAACCCTGTCAACTGTTCCCCTCCTCACTCATTAAAATTAATTTGAGGCCCATGCTATACCGCATCTGGTATCTACACTACCACCGATGCAGGGGATCTGCTTCAGACAAACTTTACTGCATTCCATGACAACAGCTAAACCCTGATTTAAAACACCCAGAAGTGCTATTCTAGTTCCCTCCAATTGCCTATCGTTCAGCTATATTGAAATGCAGACATCCGTTGTGGGAGTCATGGAGGCCTCCAAGCTCAGGCTTATAAAGGAAGAAAATGAAGAGAATTAAAAGCAAACTCTTCAGGAGGAGAAGGAATGCATTATCCCCAGTAAAGAGCCCTGGAATAGGAGAGCCTCCCGAAAGCCAGAAAGGTAATAGTACGCTCATATGGGGACAACCCAAAGTACAGCACCCATAAGTCACGCGACTAGACTTGGATTCTTTATTTACCCTGTGCACTTCATGTGTAGCAGCAAGTGATCTGCAACATAGAATGGAAGGAGGAGCTTAACATCTGTCTGACCGTCTTGAAAGGTTTGGACCCAGAATTCTACAGAGCTGAAGGCCATTTCGACTTGAGACTTGCCTAGTTTTTAGTCTCTCTCTCTGCAAACCTATTTCATTGGAAGTTCATTTCAATGGGAATACAATAAGTTGCCAAAGGGAAAAAGGGTAGGAAGAATTCTGAATGGACTTCCAGCCAAGATGGAGGCACAGGTAGATACACTTTGTCTCCTTGTACAACCAAAAGAAGGACAACAACAAATTTAAAAACAAAAAAAACCAAACAACCAGAACTGCCAGAAAATCAAACTGTATGGAACTTGACAATCAAGGAGTTAAAGAAGAAACATTCATCCAGAGTGGTGGGAGGGGTGGAGAGGAGCAGAGATGGGGCAGCTGAGGTAGCGAGGACATGGGGCAAGGTGGAGGCTGGAGGGCCTGACAGGCGAGGAGGTGGCTGCCAGTCCCACGTTTGCATGTGGATAACCCGGGAGGAACAACTAGGGAGCGAGACAGACCATGCAACCCAGGGTTCCAGCATGGGGGGGAAAAAAAGCCTCAAAACCCCTGGCTGTAAAAACCTGTGGGGATTGCAGCAGCAGGAGAAACTCCCAGCCTCCAAGGAGAGTTCGTTGGAGGCACCCACAGAATGCATACAAGCCCACCCACATGGGAACCAGAACCGGAAGGGCCCAATTTGCTTGTGGTAGTGGGGAGGAGGGGAAGTCACTGAAAGCCAGCCAAGAGCCAAACAAGCAGCATTGTTCCCCCTCAGACCGCTCCCCCACATACAGTGCCACAAGGCGATGACATCAGTTGCCCCACCCTGGCCATTTCAAAGGCTCTGCCCCTTACAACGTCACAGGAGTGCCGGGACAGAGAAATATGGCCCAAATGAAAGAACAGATCAAAACTCCAGAAAAAGAACTAATTGATGAAGAGATAGCCAACCTATCAGAAGTAGAGCTCAAAACACTGGTAATCAGGATGTTCAGAGAAATGGTTGAGTATGGTAACAAAATGGAGGAAAAAGTGAAGGCTCTGCAAAGTGAAATAAAGAAAAATATACAGGGAACCAACAGTTAGGGGAAGGAAACTGGGACTCAAATCAATGGTTTGGAGCAGAAAGAAGAAAGAAACATTCAACCAGAACAGAACGAAGAAACAAGAATTCAAAAAAAAGGAGGAGAGGCTTAGGACAACTTTAAATGTTCCAACATCCAAATCATAGTGGTGCCAGAAGGAGAAGAGGAAGAGCAAGAAATTGAGAACTTACTTGAAAAAATAACAAAGGAGAACTTCCCCAATCTGGCAAAGGAAATAGACTTCCAGGAAGTCCAGGAAGCTCAGAGAGTCCCAAAGAAATTGGACCCAAGGAAGCACACACCAAGGCACGTCATAATTACATTACCCAAGATTAAAGGTAAGCAGAGAATCTTAAAAGCAGCAAGAGAAAAGGAGACAGTTACCTACAAAGGAGTTCTCATAAGACTATTAGCTGATTTCTCAAAAGAAACCTTACAGGCAAGATGGGGCTGGAACGAAGTATTCAAAGTCATGAAAGGAAAGGGCTTACATCCAAGAATACTCTATCCGGCAAAGCTATCATTTAGAATGGAAGGGCAGACAAACTGCTTCCCAGATAAGGTAACGTTAAAGGAGTTCATCATCACTGAACCCTTAGTACATGAAATGTTAAAGAGGCTAATCTAAGAAAAAGAAGATGATCTAAAATATGAACAGTAAAATGACAACAAACTCACAGCTATCAACAACTGAACCTAAAAAAAAAGAAAGCAAAATGAAACTAAGCAAACAACTAGAACAGGAACAGAATCACAGAAATGGAGATCACAGGGAGGGTTATCAGTGGTGAGTAGAAGGGGGACGAATGGGGGAAAAGGTACAGGGAATAAGAAGTATAAGTGGTAGGTACAAAATAGACAGGGGAAGTTAAGAATATAGGAAATGGAGAAGCCAAAGAACTTATATGTATGACCCACGGACATGAACTAAGGTGGGGGGGGTGATGCTTGTGGGAGAGGGGGTGCAGGCCAGAGGGGAATAAAGGGGAGAAAAAAAATGGGACAACTGTAATAGCATAATCAATAAAATATACTTAAAAAACAAAGAACTCTGAATGTTTTCTTGGGATGTATGGCGACTTACATTCATGGACCCAAAGATGAAAGTATTCAAATTTGGAACCAGCACAAACCCCAAGGAGGAAAGGAGAGGGGTAAAGGGAGCTGTCTCCTACCTTCTGTGGCTCCAACCTCGATAGTGCCTTTCACTTGGCTGAAGCGCCATAGGGTGTCCTGGGTGAGCGTCCCAATTCCTGAAAGTGACACAGAGAAACCTCAAGTTAGGTGAGAGTTCCCCGTTGTTCTTAAAAGGCCAAGAAAAAAAAGAAACACATAGTGTGATTGATGCATTTCTAATAGGAGACTTGCACACCAGGTATCATGTTGTCAGAGAAGACCCTAGTGAGGCCTGGGAGAATGGTTAGTCTGCAAGTACCACGTCCTGCCTGTCCCCTCACTGCTCTGTCTCCTCCCTCGGACCATGCCAGGACTAGTCTGAGCCAGAGCAATTGGAGTTTGTCCCTGCTCAGCCCCAGCCGCATCCTAGAGCAAGCCTGCAGTCACACCCCATGTGACTGCCCCTTTTCATGGGAATACCAATGCTTGCAATTGTTTTCCTTCTGTGGAGCAGGGGGGCGGGGGGGCGGGGCGGGAGGAGAAAGAGGCAGTTCCTTAGAGGGGCGAGAGGAAAAGAAAGGCAACTTTTTTTTTTTTTTTAAACTGGTTTCACAGCTTGTATGCTTGAATGGCCAGTAAGGGGTCAGATACTCAGAGAGCTTCCATCTCCCTTGTTCGCTTCTTGACTGCTTGCCAAAGTCAGAGCTGCCTGGGGAGCAGAGGAGAGAAAACAAGGTTGGAGATGGGGGCGGGGGAGACTAACACAGGGCTGGGGGTCAGCTTCTGACAAGTGGGTCAGCTTCTGACAAGTAGGGTCTATTTTATTCCATGGGGGTTTCTGTTTCAATTTAAAAAAAAAAAAGATTTTATTTATTTATTTTTAGAGAGAGGGGAAGGGAGGGAGAAAGAGAGGGAGAGAAACATCAGTGTGTGGTTGCCTCTTGTGCACCCACTACTGGGGACCTGGCTTGCAACCCAGACATGTGCCCTGACTGGGAATCGAACTGGCGACCCTTTGCTTCCCAGTCCGACACTCAATCCACTGAGCAACACCAGCCAGGGCTCAAATTTGAATCAGACCTTTGGCAGGTTTAACTTTTCTGGTTTATTATGGCTTCCAGTTTCTATAAATATATGCATCCAATACTAATACATATACTAATATATATACTAGCACATGTACTAATATATTTGTTCAAGTCAAAAAGGTCCTTTCTAGAACACTTCTGGGTACTACTGGTGCTAGTTTGTTTCTGAAGAGCAGGGAGGTTCTCTTTAATTCTGGTGGATTTTAAAGGTAAGGGGAACATTGCGTAGTCAAATGTTGGGAGAGGGTACAATTTGAGGAATGATTATATTAGGAGAAAAAATCAAATACTGAAATCCAACTGACCCTTCTGAAACACACACAGGTCTGAGTAGCCATCCTGACTATCAGCAGCTCTTCTATGGAAACCTTCACTCACCCAGCCACTCGAGGGCAGAACTGCTGTCCAGATGCTTTCTCACTGCTGTTGGCTGCACATTGAGTGAAAGTACAGCACAGGGTCGGCTGTAAGAGCGTCCGCCTTGCAGTCAGGCAGATTTTATAGTTTGGCTCTGACCTGGGTCAAGTTCTGAAACATGATGAGACTGTTTCCCTATTTTAAAATGCTGATAATAATAATACCCATCTCTATTGTTGTTGATATTGCAGGTGCTTAGCAGCGATTGTAAAATGTTCAAGAGTTATAAAGAAGAAGAACATGAACTGGGATATTGTCAGTTACCTGCTCTGAGACAGGCATCATGCTAAGTGCTTTACGTGGATTCTCCCACAAATCTGAGAGGAAGGTGCTGTTATAACCCCATTTTATAGGTAAAGAAACTGAGACTCAGTAAGTTTTGGCCACTCGTTGAGGTTATAATTAGGACGTGGCAGAGCTGGGATATCCACGCAGGCTGTCTGAATCCCAGGATTCCCAGGGTGCTGAGATCAGCCTGCCCGTGAAACCCCAGTATTCCCAATGTGCAGAGGTCAGCCAGCCTGTTCAACAGCGACGGACCTTAGCCCCGGAGGGGCTACGCAGCTTGAACTAGAGTCTCATTTGGAAGGCTGAGCTGGAATACAGTTCCAGGTGTCAATTATGAAAGTACCTATGTCTCCTCTAAGACTTTGCAGGGCTAAAATTTCCCAATACAAACAGCGACTGGGAGGGAAGAGGAAGGCATTTGGTGGCATTTGTTAGTGCAGAGAAAGACCACATCTACAATCGTATTGCTGATCCTTTCTTGTACTTGTCGCGCTGGCCTTGGGTTTCAACATCAGACATTTTTTGGTAAGACCCTAGTTTTCTTTCTGAGTTCTCCCTGGCCCTCTCTAAATTGCCAATTCGGCTGTTGAATCTGGAACTGCTTCTGTCTCTTAAGGAACATCAGCTACAGAAGAGGATTTTCTGATTCTTGCCCTGGCGCAGTCCCTATATCCTTAGTTATGACTCTGGGTGTAGATTTTGTCCTTACTCTCTCTAAACAGTAAAGTAGGCAGACACACACAGCTCTGAAATACACACACACACACACACACACCCCTAGCGGCTTTAAATAGAAGCCTAGGTAGAGTTATTCCTACTGTTTCAGGGAACCATCGCCGCTTGGTTTGGTAGCCTGGTCCTGATTCATTAGTACAAGACGACAAAGCAGCCAACGTGTTGTTAGTTTCTTGTCCAGAGAAGTCTTTGATTGGACCTAGTTTCTGTCTTCCACCAATACCGTTGTCAAAAAATGGCATTAATGATGTGAAGAGCGTTTGGCCCATTCGCTCTCTATCCGAAAAGGGCAAAACATCGGCTCGAAATCCACAGCTCGCCTAGAAGTCTCAGCAAGAAAAGCTGTCTAGGCCTAAGACGCTCAATGGAAGCTGACGCTTGAGCTGGGCTGATGCTCTAGAATGACGGTGGCAAGCTGGGAACCCCAGGCCTTATTTAAAGTGGGCAGCAGTGACTCAGATCCTGCTGAGAATTGCCATGGAGGATTTCAGCTCAGTGTCATCAGATTGACTGATATATTTTTCTCCCCAGAAGAAACCAGAAGCCTAGATTATTATGTGAAAACTTCGAATTTTTAAATCCTGTCAATCCATTTGAGTTAGAACATTCTATGGCTCGCACAAGACGGGGCAAACACCTCACATCTGCAGGTTGAATATGACCCTATGCTGGCAAGTTGCAAACCTCTGGCTAGAATACTGGAGCTGAAAGACACTTTTGAGAACACCTGGCCCGTCTTTACCATTGGGCAGATCGCATCAGGAAGCAAGGCCCCCGGATGGGAAAGAACTCACGACACCGTTGTGAGTAGAGGACTACTCACTGTAGAGCAGAGGACTCCAAGGTGACGATTCCAATTCTTATACCACATTCCCTTTGACCACCAGGCTAACCCCTCATGGAGCTGGGTTGGTGAGGTATCTGTCTAGAGTTAATGAATGCTCTTTAGGGAAGTGTATGTGATTGCTAAAGTAGATAACTGGGAGAATTAGCTGACATAGCCAGGGAGGAAAATCTGTTTCTCTTAAATTACAGATCTTGACAGCTTCCCTAAACCCCGGTGCCAAATGACACTCCAGTTGCTATGGTAACAATGTCAATA
>PVJD01014564.1:0-28549 GCA_004026545.1 Mormoops blainvillei
TGTGTTATGGATCTAGAATTATCAGATAAGTATTTATATTTGAAGTGATTTTTAAAAATACTCATTGTAAGTGGCTTCTTTCATCTCTGCAAGTCATCATTATAATTATGAACATCTTGGTTTACTAACCAGGATAATTGGACAGTAGTAGATTTTAGTTTTATTCCAAGCAATTCTTTTTTTCTTTTTCTTTTTTGAAAACTGTTGGAAAAAAGGCTAAATTACTATGTCTGGTACTCATAGGCCTTCTGTGTGTAAGAATTAAAGACAATAATGCTTTTTCCTTCCCAATTAGCGATAACATCTAGTGAAACATTCTATGATCAAGACCTTAGCAAGAGGGGAGAAATTACTTTAAATTTTAAGTTCTTTATTCAGAGTTTCAAATAAAGATATGTATTTTATTCTGAACTTATAAATAAACTGATTTGTTTAAAAATTAACATTATGAAAATTTGATGTATTTTTGTGCATGTGGTTTATACTTTGCTAGTACATTCACTTTATAAATATGTACCATCAAATGCCTCTTTTTCATGTACCAGTTTATCCTTTATATGACATAGTGGAGAACTTGGTTATTTACATATGTACATTTTCAGATATCACAATTATATACTAGTTATGGACTAAAATTTTTTAAATATCAATGTTTAATTAAAACTTTTTTGTAATAGTATATCAAGGTCCTCATAAATTAATGTGATAATGTTTACATATTAATGATATTTCTTGCTAAAAATAAATATTCTTACATTATACATATAAATAATATAAGCCTTTGTTACATTATAATAATAGTGAAAGAGCTAAATTTTTAGAACTTTATAGATTACTTTAGATGTTACTTAGAAACAAAGAAATGTCTTAGTCTTATACAATGATATAGAATTCCCCTCCCTCTAAATTAAGGTTTAAAAAAGGGGTGCTGGTACTGGCTGTGGCCTTGGAGGATTGTTTTAATTTGCATTCCCTGGGACAAATTAGGATGACCAGGCATGGCAGGGATTGTCAGAAGGGAGAATTAACCCTTCAAGGAGTGTGACAGCCCTCATTCTGTCCCATAAATATGAATGAGTTCCAAAACTATTTTAAGATGGAGTCATATTCATATGTTTGAAAGTTTCTTTGCTTCCCATTACATACAATTTAGCACATATATACATGTGCCTCATTTTTATTTAAATCATTTATTAATGAGAAAGATATTATGAAAGTTTAAAAAACTCAAAATAATGTATTTCCTTTCAATTTATAGCTTTATCAAAACACCAAAACAAGAATAGTACTGTCTTTCTTTTGAAATATGTCAAATAGGTAAAGCATTTTTCCTTCCTTTATTCCTGTATTTCTTTCATTCTTCCTTTTATTTCTTTTCATCCATCCATCCATCCATCCATCCATCCATCCATCCATCCTTCCATCCATTCATCTACGGACCTCTCTATTGATCCATCAGTATATTTATCTACCTATTTTGGTCTGGTCTAATGAAAAGTTACCCCTACTTACTTTTCCTTTTTCACATTTTATTAATAGTCCTCAGGTTTCTGTGTCAATATTTTAGAATCTGTTCATTGTTTGAGAGCAAAGGAGCCCTTTGAAGTTGTGTTTACCAAGAAATAGCCTGTTGTTTGAATTCCCTTACATCTCAGCTCTCCGGGGTCTTCCAAACCCACTCAGTGACTGCGGTGAGGAGTCCGGCTGGTAGCCACGTTGTGCTCCACAGCTCTAGCCTAGGGGAGCACTCTTAAAGGGGTGAAGAAAAATTTTCTCCCTCTGTTTGATTTTTTGAGGCGACCTTTAAGAGGGCAATTTATTTTATCTTATTTTTGTTTGTTTGTTTTTATCAGTGCTCTAAAATTGAGTTGTTAGCTGGAAAGTTTATTTTAAGAAAGAAAACGTAAGGAAATGACAAAACAAAATTTGATCTATACCAAGGAGTATGGGATGCCTCTTTCTTGTTTTCTTAGTTTAAAATATCTCTAAGTCAATTCTTTTGTAAGCCCAGGTACATGACTGCATTTTTAAATATCAATTTAGCTGGTCAGTAGTATCTTCTATATTTCTATTTTCTCATCCTACATTGTGGAACGTTCCAAATGCACTTTTCAGTGGAACAGCAACTAACCCCAAATCTTCCCATTCAGCACCCTATGCCCTCCACCCTACTCAAAACCACTTGCATTGGTTTGAATATTATCAACTATTATAACAAATAAGACTCTCATTTTTAGGGGATTTACAAATTAGAGGTTTGTGATAATGAAATATGGTTTTCCTGGCCAGTTGGTTACTATATTGCACATAGTGATTCAGTGATCCACACACTTCTTTCTTATAGTTTGGAATCCTGTACAGTCTCAAATCTTCTTGCATCTTGTCTGAACATGAGAGAACAATGGAAAAAAACATATTTTCTCCTTAATGAATTTGAACTATAAGTGAGTAACACATATCACTTTCACTCATGCCCTTGTTTCAAAGACTAGTCAAATGATTCAACATAGGTTCAGGTGTGGGTTGGAAGTGAAATCCCTCCCTAGACTGTCCCTCCCCAGCAACAATTTTATCCAATGGATGGGAACAGAGTTAGTTGGTGGAAAGTTGTCTTGGCGACCCTAGAATGAAAACAAACTTTTTCTTTTTCTCACCAAAGTTTGCAAAATATTTCCTAGAGCAAAAAGCAAGCATTTCATACTGTATAACATATTAAAGAAAACTTTGTGTTAATTTTTTCAGGTTTGACTTTATAGTAGATAGTGAGTATTGTTTAGAAATTTTAATACTGGTAAAACGCTGAATTATACTTAAAAGTTTTAAAATTATTTTAAGGCTCCATTAACAGATTAAAATATTTTGCCTTTTATTTTAATTTACAATGTTTATTATAACTTTTTTAAGAGAAAAAGTTTACTTTCTAATAGAACAAAGAGCAGTTTCAGCTTGATTCAATAATAATGGCTGCGGAACACTTGGAATTTGATGAAGAAGTATGATTTTAATTGAATTTTGAAGTCCTGTTTTCAGGTATAGACATTTCAATTACCCTCTCATAACAGCAAATGCATATATAAAGCAAATGTAGGAAACTGTTACTTATACGTCATACAAAAAACTTTACCAGAGCAGAAGGGGGTTGGGAAAGAGGTAGTAAAGGGTAAAGGGGGTCAAATATAAGGTGACAAAAGGAGATTTGATTTTGGGTGATAAACACACAATACAGTATTCAGATGCTATATTACAGAATTGTACACTTGAAACCTATATAATTTTATTAACCGATGTACCCCAATAAATGTAACAAAATTTTTTTTTAATTTCTAGAATAACTGCAAGAAACATAAAACTTTACTTTTTATAACATTGATAATTTTTAAGGGCCTAGGCCAGTGATCTTATATAATGGCCCCCAATCTGGATAATTCTTATTGCTTTGTCATATTTAGATTCAGGTTAAACATTTTTTGGCTGGAATACTTTACACATGATTTCATTCAACTGTAAGACATAATATTAATACTTTTGAGATTGACGTTTCCAAGATTTCTCCATTGTAATGTCGCTACTTTTCCTTTATTATTAAGTGATATGTGGGCTTATAATCTGAAACTATGTAAATAACCTGTTCCCGAGAGTAGTGGTTTTAGATCCATTGATGATCCTTATTTCAGTAAATAATTACAATGATGATTACAATACAGTTATTTCCTCAATCTTTTTAGATTTATGTGTGTGCATAATCATGTAAAAAGGAGCTCTCCTCCCATCTGCACCTTTTTAGTATGTCACCATGGACCTAAGGATTTAAAATATTCAATGCCTTATTGTTTTTGTATACTTAGATCATCCCAAATTTAAACTGTGACATGTGCTTATAATAGAAAATTATACAGCAGTTAGAAGGAATGATCTCTGACACCCAACATATGGATGAAGCTCACAAAAATAATGTCAATTAAAATGAGACTGACACAAAAGAGAGTACATTCTGTGTGATTGCATTTTGTGAAATGACAAAACAGACAAAAATTATCTATGCTGTTAGAAGTCAGGAGAGTGGTTATTCATCATGGTATATGAATGTGGCTTCTAGTGTTCTTATAATGTTCTATTTCTTGATTTAGATCTAGTTAAAAGAATATGTTCTGATAATGAAAATTCCCAAGCAATGCACTTATTAATACTTTTCTGATTGTGTATTATGCATCAATAAAATTTAGAAAAAAATTGACCCAAATGTGCTCAGTTGAACAAAGCTAGCTTCTTTGATTTCCTGACATATCCCCACCAATATTTATAATTATTTGATTTTTCTGTCCCAAAACATATCTCATTTTTAGCTCATACTTTTAATCCCCAGACCTGAAATCAGCGTTTCTCTAGTCATCATTCTTTTCAGAAGCCAAAATCTGAACACTAAGTATGATAATTGCCATTGGAGAGTCATTACCTTTAAACCCTCATTGGCTAGAACTGACACACACGTACACACACATACACAGACTTGTGGGATTGTTTTTTCTAATTATGGAATCATACTGATACCCCCAATTCAAATCCACTCACGGGGCTTTTCTCACTTTTACATTTCATTTATATTTCTCTTTCTCCCAATGAGGATTCTGATTTCTATTGAATTCAAAATAATTCTCTCCTCTCATTTATCCTTTTCCACAATAAACACACTAGAGTTTTAGAATCATCCCACCAATGCTACTACCAAACACAAGCCTGCAGAGGAAACTTCAAAGCAACAGTCAGTGAGTTCATTCTAACATTTTCTTTCTCTCTCATGTTATTTTAATTGAGGTGTTCTATTTTATCAGGACATGTAATATTTCGTATTATTTTTCCCTTTATCTACACTTTTTTTTTGGGGTCACAAATCATAACATTACATACTGTAAATGTATTACAAGTTTATTTGCCAATTATACCTCAATAAAGCTGGGAAAATTTCAGCTTCTCAGTTGAATAATCTCATTTCAGCTGCTTGATATCTACATATGACTAGTGGCTACTGGAGATGACTGCAGACCCATGCTACTGCCATCATTGCAGAAAGTTCCAGTGAACATTACTGCTCTAGAAAATTGGATAAATACCAGTCATGGTCCACACACTGAATAATTTGTGTGTCATCAATGTTTTATTAACTCTCAGAGCAAAATTAATTTCTTATTTTCTTGTATTCTTCTAGGAGGTGTATTCCAAAATTCAGTTGATGGTTCCTGTTAATTAAGATTTAATTGTATGTTTAATATTTAGTCTTCTAATTTAGAATTTTTAGTAAATTTATACCATCTCTAAGTAAAAGATTTCTGTCCATCAGTGATTACTTTGAAAAATGGGCCTAAAGCTACCAGTAAGTAAAAGATATTACCTTCATTGACCTTTTGCTCCTTATATACATCTAAAAGTCATTGCCAATTCCATCAATTTGTAGACATTTATCACTTACACATTATCATAATCCTTACCAATTGCTTTAAGACGTGAGGGGAAGAACAAGTAAGTGGTATAAATCCTTAGTTTTTTTGACTGGATGAATCCAATTTAAGTTTGGTAAAACCATATTTCCAAAGTCTTTCAAAAACAGAAACAAAAATAAGTCAGTACTTTTTCCCCACTGCTAGTCTTTATCAACAATATCCAACAGACTCATCTTTATTCTCTAACATTGTGAATGAATCATTAAGTTTCTGTTGTCTGTTATTGCGTTGTGCAAAAAATGACAGGGTAGATTTTACCAAATTTGGAACAGCTGGAAATGAAGTACAACAAGAGGCCCATATGAATACTAATTTTGGAGAGATATGCAATATGAATCTGGGTGTTTTGAGGAGGGAAAACAAATAGCAGTTTCAAATTTGAAATTCAAATCAAAAGTCATGGTGCAGATGGTTGAAATTACAAACGTGAGATTGGCAATTGGACTGCTCCTCACCTAGGCAGCTCTCTATAGCATGAACTAGAGTAACACTAGAGATTTGGTTATTTAATGATGTTCAGAGATTTCCCAAGCAACTCTTACATCATGGTTACCAAAACTTCTTCTGGTCATAAAATCGATAAAAAAAGAAAACATCATATTTAAGATTTAGCATTTGGATGAAAACATTTCTAGAGTACTGCTTCAGTCTTTGGCAGTCAGAGTGGATGTTGGAAGAATATGGTTCACAAGAATGGGAAAGACCCTATGAAAAGACTGCCTGCTAAGAGATGATAGTACAAGAATCCCTGTGGATTAATGTTTCAGCCATTTCCAAACTCATTTGGTATTTAGTTTATGGCAAGCCTTGCCTTGATTTCTTATCTTCTGCAAAAAGAATTAAACTTTAGCTCATGAAATTTTTCTTATTTCTCCTCTTTAAATCATCTAATAAATTTGAACCTACAGATGGAGACAAATTATGTCATAAAACAGAAATAAGTGGAATTACTGTACTGCTCATGCCTTCCTGAAATGTGAGATTATTGTACCTAGAAAAATATTTAGTTTTCTATGATGATATTTGTATACTGGTCCTATGACAAGATGACTTAGAGATGAAGCATCATAAATTTTGCTGTGAGTGTAATGCTGTTAAAAATGTAAATGCTTACACTTTAATACTGAATAGCAAAGTTGGGTAATCTTATTTCCCTCCAGTCTTCTCTGATTTGTAGGCTCTCTGACAGATTAGTATTCTTAAGCCTTACATATGTTCATAGCTGATTTAGTTGAAAACATATGCTATAGTAGGAAGTCATTTCTATAGATCCTTTCTGCTTTTCTATGAGAAAAAATAGGATTAGGAAAATTAATTTTCTTTCAGTGTAGCAAAAGGTAGATTTTTAAAACAAGAAGTAACCCTTGAGAGCATTCTGTATGTACCTACCATTTCAGAACTGAAAACCAAAATTTAAAGTTGAATAAATTGCACAATAGTATATTAATCAGATTAGGGGTCAGTATTTCTGGGACTAGATTCCAAAACTTTATCTGCCAGATGACTTCCATTGGACTTTATTTCTTCTATTTCTATGGTTTTATGTAACATTCCTTCTCAATGACTAGAGGATATTTGATGGTTACTTATGTTGACCTAAGGGGATTGGTGAAAGTTGGGATTCGTACCTATTTCCAGCCATAGCCACCCATTCTACAGACACCCCACAGCAAGAACTCTGGGATCTCTTCCCTTCCTTCTTTCCTTCCTTGCTACCTTCCTTCTTTCTGTCCTTCTCTCCCTGTTTTCTCTCTTTTCATTTAAAAAATCCCCCCTTTTTTTCTTTTCTTTCCTTCTTTTTTAGTCTTTTCCATCTACTACATAGTAGCTAATACTATGTAGGTACTAAAATGTGAAGTCAAGGTATATTCTGTGTTCCTATGGAATTAGCAGTCTCTTGGATATTTTACTGGAAAAATATCTGTGGATCTTATAGTAGTAATATTATAATATTTTATGGTTTTAATTAATTTAGATTCACTTTTATCTTTCAGTTATATATAAAATTGATAACATATTTAAAGTATACATCACATTTAATATGCATAAATATAGTGAGAGGATTTCCTCATCTAGTTAACACAGTCATCTCCTCACCTATTTATCTCTCTTTTTTTAGATTCCTTATATGTGATGCCATGTAATACCTGTCTTTCCCCATCCAACATATGTCACTTAGCACAATGCCCTGAAGGGCCATCCACACTGTTCCAAATGGCAGGATTTCCTTCTTTTTCATGGCTAAATAATATTTCATTGAGTATTTATATCATCCATATCCATTTATTTGCTGATGGACACTTACATTGTTTCCATATTTTAAATCTCAGGCACAGAATTTACTGTCCTGTCATTTTCTCGCTTTCCCTGGTGGTCGCTGCAGTCCCCAGAGCCACAACTATGTACCTGCCCCCATTCCTCAATTCTGATCAATGGAAACAAATAAATGATTATTCATTTTCATCCATAGAAATGCTGCAGTCAAAATGGGAAAACTTTAAATTCACATTTACTGTGCCCGAGATTTCAGTTTGGTCAAGTTCAGAAGAATACCACACATTTTACTGGAAGACAACTTAGTATAGGGGAAAACTGAATTCTAAGATCTGAGTTCATACCCCAGCTCCATCATATTCTCCCAATATGACTTCAGATAAATTCATTTACCCTCTCTGAGTGTTAGGTAACCATCTGAGAAATGAAATTAATACCTGTCTCACAGGATACATTTGGGATTAAATAAAGAAATATAGAAGTAAAACTTTTAGCACAGCACTTATAAGACATTTAACAAGGCAGTTCCCTCACTATTACCTTCCCCTTACTTTTTGCACTAAACTCCTACTTGGATGATATATCCTTGATAAGTCCTAATGAGTCCTTTCTTACATCCCTTGGAAGATGTAGTTCTGATTATAGTTAATTACAAAATAGAGTGGTGAAGGATGAGAAACATAACTATAACACAGAGGGGAAAAAACAAAAAGAAAGTGGAAGTCAAAGAACTTCTTGGATAATGCTACTTAACGCTACTTTTGCTAGGTTTTTTTCAGTCTGGTGGACAGGTAGTGTTTTATATGTAAAATGGAGATGTCTACATCATTTTAATGATCCATACTTTCATTAACAAAAGAAAGTAACCTATAAACACTGCCAATATAGAGGAATAAAGGAACTCCATGTTATAACATGCTATATTAACAATACACTACCACATTCCTCCTCTATCACGTTTTTTTCCCCTCATGATTTTAACATGGAACAAATGGGGTTGAGCTAAAGGAAAAATGCATTCTTTAATATTTGAACAATGTTGTCAAGTACATTTTCCTGCTTGTCCTGGACCGTGTTTTAGACCTCCAAGGAATTAAATGAGATGTCAATTTAAATATTGGCATGTGTGATAAGTATGAACATGACTTATCAAAGGAGACATATTTTATAATAAACAAGATACCCATTTCTAATCCTAGGATATTAAAATTAGTTTCTATTGTTTCATGAACTTAGGTATTTAATTATTACTTTTAATCTCAAAAACCTATTTTAAATAAATTAAAATGCAGTTTTATTCTTCAGCACAAACAACCCTGCTAAGCAATTTAATCACTCACAATAATTGTGTGACTCACTTTGATGCTTGAGATTGGTCAGACAGATTTATCTCACACTTGATTGCTTACCTCAAACATTTCTTCTGATGGTGGTGGTAGTGGTGTAGTTGTTGTTTAATCAAGCATTAAAATTCCATAACATACAGGCTCTTGCTTATTATTGGCATTCAAGTTCTGTCCTTATTGAAAAATGTTTTCATTTATAAATTCTAAACATTACCTAATCTAAGGTTATATGTTTATATTAAATTATATCAACTACTTTTCCACTTTAGGTTAAGGCAAATATCGTACTAGACTCTTGATAGTCATGGTCTTTCTTGTAAGTTCATTGGTTGTTTTAAAGTACGGAAAGTTCCATCATGACAACATTTTTCAAACTTTTAATATACTGCAGGGTGGTATAGTGTAGCGGGAAGAAAATGAAATCTGGAGTCAGATTGGTCTAGGTTTGATTGACAGCTTCACAAGGAGTGACCACATGTTGATGCTTCTGGATATTTCTTTGGATGCTTCTTTATGACTCAGTTTCATCATCCATCAAATGGGGAAAATGGGTGCCCAGCCAGTTTTTATATGATGATTTGATGATGTAATAGACTATGGAATAAAAATAATTGACAAATAGATGCTATAAATAAAGTTTAAAGCTGAATTTAGATTATATTGATCTCAGCTCCTCTGTCCTCTTCTCAGCTTGGCCTTCCCTGACCAGCCTAATTAGAGTAGCCTCTTTGGCACTCTCCTTACCTGCCTTTAATTTTATCTTAACCCTTAAAACCATCAGAAATTATGTCACATTTTTGCTTCATAACCATTTCCCCCACAGAATAAAAACTTTTTGAGGACAAAGAATGTATAATTTGTCTGCCACTATTCTCAGTGCATATTGTAGGAGCTCAATAAATGTTTGTTGAGTGACTTTAGAGCTGAATACCTGACACAAAGCACCATGTTTGGTGCTATAAGAGTTTAAATATGAATATTAAAACTAAACATAGAAATGCTTAAACTAAATATATACATATTTAAATTAAAGCTAAAAGTAGCTTCTAATCTAGTAGGCAGTATAGGGCAAGTGAAACAAATAAAATACCAAGATATTAATCTCACTACCATACTTAAGGTACAAAAAATAATAGAGCTTAATGCACAGGAGAAAGAACAGGAATAGGAAGGTGAAACCATTTATTACTCTTGATAATGGGTGATGACAAGCGATATCAGGCAGCTATTGCAGGAGTATTGGCTTGTGTTGCTTCAGCTTTGTTCTACAGACAAGCAATGAGTAACGGATATAGCCTTGGAGAGAATGCCTCAACTGTGTGTTTTTGTTTCTATTATAATATCAAAATTAACATAATTTTATTTCAAGTTATTTGCTTGGCCATGCTATAACCAAGTATTTCAACATGATTTCAGTGGCTGATATTTTATTTGCATTTATGATGACATGATCACCCAACAATAGCAAATTAATTTGTAGGTGAATGAGAAAAACTACAGCAGTGGAGCTAATGTGTAAACAATCCACCTTAGCCAAATGAAGTTTCAGATGAGCTTCCATGGAGAAATAAGGGAGATATGAGATACAATAAGCTTACAAACTCCAGAGAATTTATATTATGGTACCTAATTTACATTCTCATCTCCAGGTGAGGTTTTATTTCATCAGCATAGTATCATTTTGTATACTATGTTAATATCATTTAAAAAGTTTTAGTTTGCATTTAGTTTGCATTCATTTGAAAAATTTTTGGATTATGATTTTATAGCTATCAAGAAATGGATTTTATACATGGGTTTGTACATGTTTAAGTTATGATTAAGTTATCATATGAAAATATAATGTAGATCAACACTAGGAGTCTATAATTTTGCTTTTTCCATTAAAAGAATTTTATATATTCCTAACATTTGAGAAATAATGTTATGATGACTCTAACTGGCCTTTGTTTATGTTCTTCTACTGCAATGTTTGAGTGTCTACATGTAGATAATGAAAAGTCTTGCAGTGACCACTGGAAAACAATGGGCTAAGACCTCTTCGGACAATGGAGAAATCTTGGTTGGTAGGCCTGGAGAGGTCTCCAGCTCCAAGGACTGTGGGAGTGATCGTACCACTGGCTGAAATATAAATGCCATGTTGGGAAAATTAAACTAATTAGTTCTGTTTGGTATATGTTGAATGTGAGACTCTAATATATTTACAGACAAGGGTCCTATATGTTTAGGACTCAAGAAAGAGAAATTAGAATTTAAGAAGAGAGGGTTTAAGGGTATTTGTGAAGGGTAGACAATTGGGATGTGGTTGCAGATGAACTTGTCAAAGAGGACCAAAGGCAGAACTTTGATGAAAACTGCATTTAAGCATTTGAGTGAAAAACAACAACAACAACAACAATAATAAATTAAATGATCAGATATTTCTTATTCTGAATTTTTATGCACTTTAGGAATTATTTAAATCATATTTTTAAATTTACTGTATACAGTGCTTTTTTTTTAGAGTACAAAATAAAACCTGTTTACCTAGATGAAAGAAGGAAGAAGAATTATGTGGTATGGAAAGTGGTACTGTAAATTGAAATTGTAAAGAAATAATGTAGTAAGATAAAGAGAAACAGAGAATGTACCAAGGACATATGCACCACATAGATTAATCGATCATGGGTCAGCCTTTATTTACCTTGGAGATTTTTTTTCTGTAGAATGTAAATAATTTTTTTTATTAAGTGGATGTGAAGATCAAATGTGATAATATATATCAAAATGCCCTGAAAATTATCATTACTGTAGAAATGTTTGCTGCAATTTCCTCTAGGCTAGCTCCTTAAAATTAATATATTGCCATGTGAACATTTTCCTTATTGTTGCATTATCTTTATTTGTATTTCTATTTTTACCATCTAATTATTTTTAACATTTAATATTCATGAATTCAGTAATATTCTATATCTCCTGCTTTTATTATATAGATTGCATATTGAATTACACAGCATGGTGAAGCCATTAACTTCATTAACTAGAAAAGTGGCTCAGGTTTGAAACATAGATGATTTGCAAGTCATAGGCAAAAGAAGAGTAAAACGAAATTGCCTCTCCTTGCCATATTAAAAGTTCTAACTCATGAGCACAAACAATAGTGTGGGGAGGGGAGTGAGTGGAATTGGAAAAAGGCATGGTGATAAATGACAATGGGGAAAATTGGTAATAAACAAACAAGCAAATAAATATTAATGCATTAATGCTCCCCCCCCCCAAAAAAAAAATCTAACTCAGACTTTCTAGAAAGCTTAAGGAGTTAAATAATTTATTTACTTTGAATTTTTAAAGCCAAGATAAGTGATTCTATCAAAAGGGTAGAATTATATAGAATTTGGCATCTATTGAATATAAAATCTAAAAATACAGAGAATATAGCCTTATTGGTGAAATAGCTACCTTTTGGAACACTGGCAAAAAATGGTGCATAATTATAACAGTATGTATCTCATTTTCAAAATATCATCTAAATTCCTTTTTGAGTTTTATAGTTTTCTTCTCCCACCCCAAAATGTTCGTGGAGATCTGTAACTACAATTCTCAGCAAGCATCAGTATCCAGGATAAATTATAAACTTGAACAAAATGCCAGGTTTTGCAATACCTAGATTATTGAAATTGGGAGCAGCATCTAATTTTCCAGAAAGAAACTCAAGATGTCCTTAAGTCTGTATTATGGCTGCTATTGTGAAAAAAGTCAGATCTGTTTAATAGTAAGATATACTCTGTTTTAATTTACACCATCTTTCCATTTTACTAGTGTTTTGTGTGCTCTGTGCTTTCATATTTTAAAAAAATATATAAGAAATGAAATCTAATTCTTCAGAGAAGTGTAATATAGATAAAGACAGAATAACTTGGTTTTGTGAGGAAAGGGCTAAATAATTTGTGTTCATCTTTGAGAAGTAGCACCTGGGGAAAGATCATTTATTGCTTTCAAATACTTTGATGATTGCTAGGTTAAATATGTTTAGGGGTCATTCTCCATTGCAAATGTGGGAATTTCCATGAGGAAACACAAAAGAATATGTGAGAATATGTGGATTTCCAACTGTCTACATTAGTTTAACAAACTCTTGGCCTAAATGCTGGATCAGAGGATCCATCTAAGGACCTTTTTTGTTATACTTTGAAACTCTCCAACTGTGGAATTGCTAGAAAAACATTATTTCATTTCTGAGCAAAAATTTTTGCATTTTATATAAATGGAGGGTTTAAAAAAAATAGGCTATACATTTATTTGACCAATATCTAAGAAGCTTTGATATGTTTGTAAACACACCAAATGTAATTCAAGAAGGTTGCATAAAATGAAAAACATTTATCATTAGGAGACCTTTTTCATATATGGTATTTGCTTCTGTATAGCTTAAGAAAATTCTATTTTGAATGAGAAAAGAAAGCACTTAAGGTAATTGCCATTGTATTACATAAAACCTTCAGTTAAGATACCTAGGTATTTCATACTATTGCTATCAGTGACCTCTTTTATTTAAACTGATTTTATGTTCTAAAGTATGATTATTAGTAGTCATTTATATTTTCAAGATAAATTCATTAACACAGAAAGGTTGTTCATCTTGACAATGGCCTTGCATGTAAATTCTTTCCATATTTCTTTTTAAAAATTTTTTAAGTTTGCACTTAAGCTTAATTTATTGGGGTACATCTGTCACATGTACAACTCAATAAAACATCACTTGCATACTGTGTCGTGCACTCATCATCCCAAGCAAAGCCTCTTTCCATCCCTCTTCCCCACTTTTGCCCACCTTCACCTACCCTCCACCTTCCTTTCCATCTGGCTATCACCACACTGTTGTCTACTGTTGTCTGTGTCTATGTGTGTGTGTGTGTGTGTGTGTGTATCTATATCTATATCATGTGTTTTTGTGTGTGTGTATATATTACAGAAAAGTCCAGTCATTGTTAATATAACAAGAACCTGGCAGCCATTAGAGTGAATTGGAATGCACATATGCACGTGTGTGAACAATGATGACATCACTGTACTAGTCAGTGGGGTCAGTAGACACCTTTGAGTGAGCATGTGTATTGTGTGTCCATCACATTCAAAATGACTGAGTGAATAGAGCAATGAATGTGCATCCAATTTTGTGTTAAGCTTGAGTATTCCTCCATGGAAACTATTTGGGTGATTCAGAGGCCTCAGGTGTGGGCAACTGGTGACTGGCACCTTCATTGCCACAACGTGCCTATTCATGAGTCACGTCTCATGCAGAGATTTTTCATGGATCATAAAATCACCTAGTGGCTCAGCCCCCCTACAGCCCACATTTGGTGCCCTGCAACTTCTGACTTTACCCAAAACTCAAATCTCCTTTGAAAGAGAAGAGATTTAAGACTTTCAATGATACTCAGGAAAATATGACAGGGCAGCTGATGGTGATTGGGAGAACTGTGTAAGGTCCCAAGGTGCCTACTTTGAAGGGGACTGAGGTGTCATCGTCCTATGTACAGTGTTTCTTGTATCTTGTATTTTCTTCAATAAGTGGCTCTACTTTCATAGTACATGGCTGGATACTTTCTGGAGAGACCTCGATATGTATCTATATATAACTATATCTATGTATCTTTCATGAGTTTACTGTATTTTATTGAAATTTATTGAAATTTGGGGGGTCACAGTACCTTTGCCCTTGGCTTTCTTCCCTTTAGCCTCTGCTACAATCCTATTCCAAGGTTATACTTAAATGTGCCCAATTCTCCTAATTGTCAGGCCAAGCGGGTCATTGCTTCTTAATTTTATTTTCCAAATTTAGACATCTTACCCAATTAAGATCCCTGACAGAAAAGATTCACTGCCCTGAGGAGGCAATTTTCTTTATAAACAGAATTTTAAAAAATCTTGCCCCAGCTGGTGTAGCTCAGTGGATTAAGTGCCAACCTATACACCAAAGGGTCGCTGGTTCAATTCTCAGTCAGGGCACATGCCTGGGTTGTGGGCCAGGTCCCCAGTAGGGGGCACATGAGAGGCAACCACACATTGATATTTCTCTCCCTCTCTCCTTCTCTTCCCCTCTCTCTAAAAATAAATAAAATCTTTAAAAATAAATAAAATAAAAATCTGTCATACCCGTTTCTATCAAAATTCAAGTTTTTTGAATTTCTACATTTGAATGATCACTGGAAGCTGTGAGTAGTTGATTCATATTCATAAGTTCACAAAAACCTGTCAAATACATGGAAGATTTGGTTCACCTCCATTTTCACTGTGGTTCCTCCACCCACTCTTGCCTATGCAATAAGGAATGCAAAAACGCTGTTTTTCTTTTCTCTCCCAGTAGAGAATTGGAATCCATTCTTAACAGGTTAGTTATTACATTATATGTATTCGTATAAATTTAGGCACATTGTTCTTGAGGAGGTCTGTCTTCCACAGAAATCAAAAAGGTTGGATCCAATATTTTTAATGAATTTATTAGGGAAATATTGGTTAACAAAGCCATACAGGTTTCAAGTGTACAGCTCATAACACACCATCTGTACAGTGCATCATGCACTCACCTCCCAAAGTCAAGACTCTTTCTGCCACCACTTATCCCCCTTTTGCCCTCTTCCACCTCTCCCTACCACCTTTTTTCTCTGGCAGTGACTGTATTGCCTGTGTCTTTTTTTTTTTTTTTTAATTTTTGGTTAACCCTTTCACCTTTTTAACCCAGTTCCCAAATCCCTCCCTTCTGATAGCTGTCACTATGTTCTATATAGCTATGAGTTTCTGTTTTGTCTGCTAATTTATGTTAATTAGATTCCACATGCAAGTGAAATCATATGTTATTTGTCTTTCTCCATCTAGCTTATGTCATTTAGGATAATACTCTCCAACTCCATCTATATTGACACAAATGGTAGGAGGTCCTTTTTTATAGCCCTATAATATTCTATTGTGTAAATGTACCATAGTTTTTTATCCACTTTTCTATTAATAGGCACTTGGGCAGATTCCAGGTCTTGACTATTGTAAACAATGCTGTAATGAACATAGGGGTTCATATAGTCTTTCAAATCAGTATATCAAGTTTCTTTGAATATATTCCCAGAAGTGGAAATGCTGGATCAAAAGACAGTTCAATTTTTCATTTTTTGAGGAAACTCCATAATGTTTTCCGTAGTGACTGAACCAGCCTGCATTCCTGCCAACAGTGTAAGAGGGTTCCCTTTTCTCCACATCTTTGCCAGCACTTGTTTGTTGATATATTGATGACAGCCATTCTGACAGGTGTGAGATGATGTCTCATTGTGGTTTTAATTTCCATTTGTCTGATAATTAGCAATGTTGAGCATCTTTTTATATGTTTATTAGTAATCTGTATGTTTTATTGTGAGAAGTGTCTGTTCAGGCCCTTTGCTGATTTTTTTAACAGATTATTTTCTTAGTGTTGAGTTGTATAGGTTATTTAAAATTTTGGAAATTTACCCCTTATCAGATGTATCATTGGCAAGTGTGTTCTCACATTCGGTGGATTCTCTTTTCATTTAGTTGATGGTTTTATTTGGTATGCAAAAGCTTTTTAGTTTGATATAGTCCCATTTATTTAAATTTTCTTTTGTTTCTCTTGACAGAAGAGATGTATCAGAATAAAATACTGCTGTGAAAGATGTCTGAGATTTTACCGCTTTTATTTTCCTCCAGGATTTTTGTGGTTTTGCAGCTTATATTTAATTTTTTAATCTATTTTTATTTTGTTCTTATGTATGGTATAAAAGGTGGTCTGGTTTCATTTTTTTTTTCATGTATCTGTTCAATTTTCTCAACACCATTTATTGTATAGACAGTTTTTCCCCTGTTGTATGTTCTTGCCTTCTTTGTGAAATAGTAATTGACTATAAAGGTATGGGTATATTTTGGGTATCTCCATATGGTTCCATTGATTTTGATGACAGTTTTTATGCCAATACCATACTATTTTGTGTACTATGGTCTTGTAGTATAGTTTGATATAGGCAGCATGATACCTCCAGCTTTGTTATTCTTTCTCATGATTGCTGAGATTATTCAAGGTCTTTTATGGTTTCATATAAATTTTTGGAATATTTCTTCTAGTTCTGTGAGATATGCTATTGGTAATTTACCATGAACTGAGTTCAGTCTATAGAGGACTTTGAGTAGTATGGACATTTTAATTATGTTAATTCTTCCTACGTATCTACATGGTATATGCTTCCATCCACTTTTTGGTATCTTTCTCAATTTCTTTTTTTAACATCCTGTAATTTTCCAAGTACAGATCTTTTGTCTCCTTGGTTAAATTTATTCCTAGGTCACTTTTTTTGTTGTTGTTGTTGCAATTGAAAATGTGATTAGTATCTTAATTTCTCTTTCCAAGAGTTCATTATTGGCATGTAACAATGCCACTGATTTATGCACATTAATGTTGAATCTTGCTACTTGACTGAATTCATTTGTCAGTTCTAACAGGTTTTTGGTGCAGTCTTTAGAGTTTTATATGTACAATATCATGTCATTTAGGAATAATGATAGTTTTACTTCTTCCTTTCCAATTTGGATGCCTTTCATTTCTTCTTATCTACTCACTGTGGCTAGAGCTTCAGTACTACATTGAATAAGTGTGGTTAAAGTGGATACCTCTGTCTTGTTCCTGATCTTAAGGGCAGCACTTTTAGTTTTTGTCCATTGAGTATGACAGTGGCAGTGGGGTTGTCATATATGGCTTTTGTTGTGTTGAGGTATGTTCCTCTATTCCCACTTTGCTGAGAGTTTTTATGATAAGTGGTTGCTGGATTTTATAATTTATTTAATCTATTGATATAATCATGTGATTTTTATTCTTCATTTTATTTATGCGGTGTGTTATGTTTTTTGATTTGCAAATATAGTACCAACCTTGCATCCCTGGAATAAATCCCACTTGACAATGTTATATGATGTTTTTAAAGTACTGCTGGATCCGGTTTGCTTATATTTTGTTTAGGTTTTTAGCATCTATGTTCATCAGGGATATTGCCCTATAATTTTCTTTCTCTGTAAAGTCTTTATCTAGTTTTGGAGCTAGGATAATGCTGGCCTCATTAAATGAATTTGGAAGTGTTCCATCTGCTTGAATTTTTTGGAATAGTTGGAAATGGATAAGTGTTAGGTCTTCTTCGAACGTTTGGCAAAATTTGCCTATAAAGCCATCTGATCCAGGACTTCTGTTTTTTGGGAGAATTTGTTTACTGCTTCAGTATCATTAGTTGTAATTAGTCTACTCCTATTTTCTGCTTATTCTTGATTCAGTTTTGGGAGACTTTATGTTCCTAGGAATTTACTCATTGCTTCCAGGTTATCTAGATTGTTGACATATATTTGTTCATTATATTTTCTTACAATCCTTTGTTTTTATTTGGTGTCAGTTGTTATTTTCCCCATTTCACTTCTGATTTTACTTATTTGGGCCCTCTCTCTTTTTTCTTGATGAGCCTGGTTAAAGGTTTATCTTTTCAAAGAACCAGCTCTTGGTTTCATTGATCTTTTGTATTTTTGTTTAGTCTCTGTGACATTTTTTCCACTCTCATCTTATTAATTTTTTCCTTCTACTTACTCTGGACTTTTCTTGTTCTTTTTCTAGTTCTTTTGGGTATAGGGGTGGATTGTTTATTTGAGGCTATTCTTGCTTCTTGAGGTAGGCCTGTAATGCTATGGATTTCCCTCCTAGGACTTCTTTTACTGTGTCCCAAAGATTTTGGGGTGTTGTGTGTCCATTTTTATTTGTCTCACGGTAAGTTTTGATTTCTTTTTTTATTTCATTCTTGACTTATTTATTGTTTAATAACATGTTATTTAGCCTCTTTGTGTTTGAGTGTTTTTCAGTTTTTTTATGGTAATTAATTTATAGTTTTATACCATTGTGGTCAGAGGAGATACTTGATACAATTTCAGTCTTCTTGAATTTGTGAAGACTTGTTTTGTGCCCTAAAATTTGTTCTATCATAGAGAATGTTCCATGTGCACTTGAAAATAATATGTATTCTGGTGTCGTGGGATGAAATGTTCTATAAATATCAAATCCATCTAGTACAGTATGTGATTTAAGGTCACCATTGCCTTTTTTGATATTCTGTCTGTAAGGGCTATCCATTGATGTCAATGGATGTAAAAATCATCTACTATGACTGTATTACTGTTGCTTTCTTCCTTTATGTCCACCAATGTTGTCTTTAAATATTTATGTGCTCCTATACTTGGTGCCTGTAAGTTTACAAGAATTATTTCCTATTGTTGGATCAATGCTTTTAGTATTATGTAATGTCTGTCTTTGTCTCTTGTTATGGCCTTTGTTTTGAAGTCTCATTTCTCTGATATAAGTATTGCTACACCAGTTTTTTGTTTTTTGTTTTTGTCTCTGTTTTCATGGAATATCTTTTTCTATCCCTTCACTTCCAGCCTGTATGCAACTTTTATTCATAGTTGGGTCTCTTGCAGAGAGCATATATATGGGTCATGTTTTCTTATCCATTCAGCGACCCTATATCTTCCAATTGTTGTATTTAATCCATTTAAATCTAACATTATTATTTATAGATACTTCTTGCCATTTTATTCCTTATACTTTTCTCTCTCCATTTCTTTTACTTTTTCTTCTTCTTAAAGAAGGTCCTTTAACATATCTTGTAATACTAATTAAGGAATAATGAGCCCCTTTAGCTTTTCATATTTATATTTAATTTTTTATAGCTCTTTATTTCACCTTCAATTTTAAATGATACATTTACTGGATATAATATACTTGCTGGTGGGTCCTCCAGTTTCACCACTTTGAATATTTCATGCCAATCCCTTCTGGCCTGAAGTTTTTCAGTTGAGAAATCAGCTGATAGCTTTATGGGACTTCCCCTGTAGGTAACTGTCTTTCTACCTAACTGTAGGTAACTAACTTGTTGCTCTAAAGATTCTCTTCTTATTTTTAACCTTTGTCATTTTAATTATGATGTGTCTTGGTTTGAGCCTCTGGCTTTATTTTGTTTGGGACTCTGTGCTTATGTGTCTTTTTTGTTCACCAGGTTAGGGAAGTTTTCAGCCATTATTTTTTTCAAACAAATTCTCAATCCCTTGCTCACTTCCTTTTTCTTCTGGTAGTCCTATCATGTGCATATTGTTATGCTTTATGTTGTTCCAGAGGCTCCATCACTTTCCTCTTTTTAATTTTTCTTTTTGTTGCTATGCTTGGGGTTTTCCTATATCTTGTCTAGTAAATTTCTGATTTGATCCTCTGCTTTATCTAACGTGCTGATTTCTTCTATTTTATTCTTCATTTCTAATATTGTATTCTTCATTTCTGATTGGTTCTTTTTTTTATAATTCCTATGTCTTTTTTAAGTATATTTTGTTGATTATGCTATTACAGTTGTCCCAATTTTTTTCTCCCCTTTATCCTTCCCTGCTCCGCATGCCCCTTCCCTCCAGCATTCCCCCTCCCTCCTTAGTTCATGTCCATGGGCCATACATATAAGTCCTTTGGCTTCTCCATTTCCTATACTATTCTTAACCTCTCCCTGTCTATTTTGTGTCTACCATTTATGCTTCTTGTTCCCTCTACCCTTTTTGCCCCATTCTTCCCCTGCCTCTCCCCACTGATAACCCTCTGTGTGATTTCCATTTCTTTTATTCTGTTCCCGTTCTAATTGTTTGCTTAGTTTGTTTTTGTTTTTTAGGTTCAGTTATTGATAGTTGTAAGCTTGTCATCATTTTACTGTTCATAGTTTTTGATCTTCTTTTCCTTAGATAAGTCCCTTTAATATAATAAGGGCTTGGTGATGATGAACTCCTTTAACTTTACCTTATCTGGGAAGCACTTCATCTACCCTTCCATTCTAAATAGCCTATCAGATGCAGAGTTCAAAACCCTGGTAATCAAGATGCTCACAGAAATAACTGAGTACGGTTTCAAAATAAAGGAAAAAATGAAGGCTATACTAAGTGAAATAAAGGAAAATATACAGGGAACAAACAGTGAAGGCAAAGAAACAGGGACTCAAATCAACATTTTGGAACAAAAGGGAGAAATAAACATCCAACCAGAATTCAATAAAATGAGGACAGGCTGAGGAACATCTGGGATAGCTTTAAACTTTCCAACATCTGAATCATAGGGGTGCCAGAAGGAGAAGAGGAAGAGCAAGAAATTGAAAACTTATTTGAACAAATGATGAAGGAAGATTTCCCCAATCTGGCAAAGAAACTAGACATGCAAGTCCAGGACACTCAGAGAGTCCCAAAGAAGTTGGATCCAAGAAGAAACACACCAAGACACATCATAATCACATTACCCAGGATTAAACATAAGCAGAAAATCTTAAAAGCAGCAAGAGAAAAGGAGACAGTTACCTACAAAGGAATTCCCATGAGACTGTCAGCTGAATTCTCAAAAGAAACCTTACATGCAAGAAGGGGATGGAAAGAACTATTGAAAGTCATGAAAGACAAGGACCTACATCCAAGAGAACTCTATCCAGCAAAGATATGATTCCTGTGTCTTTTTTAATGCTTACTGTGTCTTTGTGTAAGTTCTCACTGAGATCATTCACTCTTTCCCTGAAGTACCTGAGCATCCATATAACTATTGTTTTAAATTCTGAATCTGATACCTTGGTTGGTTCCATTTCATTTAATTCTTTTTTATGGGTATTTCTCTTGTTTGTTCATCTGGGGCGTATTTGTCTTCCCGTTTTTTCTGGCTTTTTGTGTTTGTATCCATGTTTTAGGCAGATCTACTATGACTCCTAAACTTGTTATGAAGGCTTTATAATGTAGATGTCTTGTGGGGTTCAGTGGCACAATCTTCCAATCACCTGAGCTAGGTGCTCCAGGAATGTTTGTTGTGTCAGTTATGTATGCCCTTCTACTGTAATTGATTCTTGAATGTGGTTGATCATTCGTGGGTGGAATTAATCTTCAGGCTGGGCGATTATAAGACAGGCCTTGATTACTGTTTTTGAGTCTCTGTGCAAGGACTGCCTCTCAAGGCAAAGTTATTCTGAGCAGGGTCTGGTGTCTGGTGGAATCTCCATTGAATGTGACCCTTGTGAGGTGCTTCGGGTGGAGCTCTGGTGTGATGTGAAGGACATTGTTGTTTGTGTTGGTTCTAGGTCCACATGGGCAAGGTTCTGGTGCAGGTTGATATTAGACTTTGTTTATAATTAATTGTGTTTAAATGTAATACATATCTAGTTTTTCATATTTTCATTCAATTTTAGGTCTTCCTTTCTCAATTTTCCTACTTATAATATTATGACATCCATATTTTTAAAAACTTGAAGAACATATTTTAGTTAATATTCCAAAATGATGAACAATGGATTTAGTTTACTTTCCTGCAAATTGAACTTCAACAGATGTGTAATGCAGGTGTAGATCATCAACACTTGATGATATGCCTGCTTTTAATTTTCATCTAATGCCTTGATTGCTTACAAGTTAGTCATGTGTGCTGTTAGAAAAATTTTGAAATGCAACCTAATCAGATGTTAATTAGAAATAAACCATCACATTTTAACAAGATGGCATAATACTGTTTTCTGATGAAATGGCAATTGCTTCTTTCCTTTACTTTTGTTATACAAAATTGAGCTGTGATTTGGATGATTAGAGATTACCAGCCATAATTTTGACAATGTCCTGATTTAATATTTTCCTCTTTGTGAGATAGTGGGAACTTGTTGATGCATTTTAAAAATATAAGTGCTTCTTTGATGTTTATATGTTGAGTAGCAGTCATGATTGATATTTAGAAATTAGTTCATTGAAAGGTTTACATGAATGTAACATAATTGCATTTTTGTGCCAATTGATTTCATTGTTGTGTTTAATGATTTGTCGCATACTTTGCAGGATAATGAATTTCATTTCCTTGTATTATCCTATAAATATCCTGGACATTTTTAAATTACAATAATCATAGCAGCTGTCTTAATTCTTACAAACATGTACTGCTCCATGCCTTTGAGAACTGGAATATTCAAGCCATATGACATTATGGAAATAGATGATAGATAGATAATAGACAGATATACATGTATATATACATACACACATATATGTGTATATATATACACATACATATATATATCTGTACACACATGTATATTCAAAATATTTTTATATTTTATACCTGTTAGATAATGTTTTCTTCTACTTGTGTTATCTGTTAAACTTGTATATTTACCTGACTAGAGATGTCATTTTATATTAGCTTCCTCATTAATTTTTATGAGTTCATTTGATAAGGGCATAACCCCCCATTGATTTTTCACATGTGGCAAAAAAACTTCAATCTAAATAAGAAACCCATTGACACTCAACTATGATGGATTCATACAGTTTGTGTTGATGTATAATTTTGTGAGAAATTTTTTTCTTGGCCTTGGTAACTATACTGAAACTTTGAAACATGTATATACATTTTAAATGTCTTACTAATAGCAGGGAAAATAATACTTTTCTTTGTAGAGTATTTGAGAATATACAAAATGTACATCTGTACAAATTGACAAAACACTAACCTAAACTGAACAGGCAAAATTGAAATTCGGTATTAACAGTTAAGCCAAATTACATTTTTCTTTTACATTCCATGATCCTTCATAACTATTATATTTTGCAGTGGTGATATAAGTCAGATTTTCAGAAACACTATTTGCAAGGTAAATGCATTCTGAGCATTCCAGGTTTTGCAAGATATGGTCCTCTCCCAACATTTACAGGCCTTACTACTAGGATTTGAAGAAAAATCTATGTAGAATCTAAGTATTTTAAATCTATGAGTTTATTTTTGTCTGTTTTATTTGTCCTTTGGATAAATGATAGCAATCAGCAAAGATATTAATATTAATATAATTTAAAAAATACTTTTGATGCATGTGTTTTTTATGGAATCAGTCTACAATTATTCCCTTTAAGTTTTGTCTTATTTTATTATTTATATGGGTTGTAATAGAATAGTTCTATACTTCTTAGATTGGAATTAAAATAGTAAGTCCATCTAGTTATTAAACAAATATATACTGCATCTTCCTATGTAGTGGTGATATATCAATCATTGAGTCTGTCCTTTTTGTTAATAATACCTAGAATGCCCTTTTCTCCTGTAATTTTTTAAAAATAGTATGTTCTAGTTTTCTTTTATTATTTTAATTTTTATGTTTTATTAAAATATGTGACTCATTTATAATTTATTTTTGTGTGGTTCAGCTTTATTTGTGTTTTTTAATTAATGACTAGCTGGCTAGTGAAATCAATGCTCTCTATGGAATAATCATTATTTTCCCAAATGACCCAAAAGTTCCCCTTTATTATATATTAATTTTCATATATGCATCTGAACTTTGTCTCACATCTGTTCTGATTTATTAAACTGCCTGTTTATTTCTTTAGTACTAAAGTGACCTATTATAATTTAATATTTTATGATAATTATATATCATATATTTTAAAAATTTATTAGGTACTGCAAATATTTTTATTGAAAAATTATCTCAACTACGCTACCTGCTTTTGTACCTTATGTCAACATATCTTTAAAAGTATTATTGTATATACATATATAATTTTTACTTTTAAAATAATTAAAAAACTTTTTAAAAACCCTAACTTTTCAATAAATGTTGCATAAATTTTTGAAGAATGTTTATTTCAAGACATGCCAAATCGATAACTTCCTAGTTCTCAGGATATAAAGATAATGTATTTTAAAGTTAACAAAAGATCAGTTTTTTGTGATAAGAAGCCATCTAATAAAAATTGCATCGTTTTATTAGATTTTGAAGTTGAATTCAGTGAAAATCAATGTATCTTTTCATACTGTTGGCCACTTTATCGTACCTACCTTTTCCAGTCCCAAGTTTTAAAAGGGGACTGGAAAAGTAATTAAAAGATTAATTATCGATTTCTGTTTGATTGGGAAAAGTGAAAATGAGAATTTTAAGGGCACTCCTACTTGGTAGAATTGTGACTAATTCATCAAGTGCATGAGGGTGGGATACAAAATGAGTTTTAGGGATGTTGTTTTAAAAGTAAATGGCATATGCTGTCAAACTCAGTAAAATATACCCAGCATACTCGTTCCCACTCCCCTGAAAGGAATTGTTAATCAGGGAAATCTATATTTTAGAGTTTATTTACAGGAGCATGTGGCTTTTTATGGAGGTATGTCTACCTGGCAATAGCTGGTCTATCCCTGGTAACATATACTTAGGTATCGGTACAAACTCCTTACTGCTACTCTTTGGACCTTCATAAGAAAACTAAAGCTAAAACTAAAACTAATAAAGTCCTGTCCAATTGAAATTGGTTTACTGCCTTTCAAGATATGTAAGTAAGGTATTCAAATGCCCATCTGGTGTTTTCACTGCTTTATTTGGTATACTTATTTCCTGGGAGAGCTAATTTCATTTGTGCATTGCTAATGTGTTGCATTTCAAGCTGTGTTTTGATTTCTCAAACTAACAAATTTTCACACAGCTATCTACACTTCTTATTTTGAGGGACAACTATAGAATGAAACCTAATATGAATATGCCTAAGTACACCTATTTTAAATATGTAGCTCATAGAAAGTAGCATTTGTGAAAGTTCCACAAACTGTAATTGGAAAAAGTGGGGAATGTGTTGTACATAACTAAAGGAGTTGTGATCACCTGGGTGACCAACCTCTTGACTTTTGGGGAGGGTGTTGGGGGAGGTAAGTGGAATAGATATTTCCAATTTATTATTCACATATTCCTTTGGGAGAAAGACTTTCACATTTTTTATATTTTAAACATTTGCTAAATGAATATGCACTAGTGACTTACATACCTCTTTGTCCTGCTAGAACAAGGAATTCGAGTCAATCGGTTATTCAGAATTCATTGTGAAGGGTTTCCAGATTCTTTCTACTAACCTCTCACTCACTCCACTCCTTGCAAAGGGATTTTTATTGTGAGTACTTAATATTTTATGGGAATGCTGTCAGCTTCTTACAGAGCTCAAAGGACATATATTTTTCTGACATATGATCATAATTTCCATCAGTATGTTTAATGTCAGCATTTGTAGGATTCCTTTGATTTTTTTAAAGAGAAAGCCATAATTCCAGACTCATCAAATAGAGTAAGTGTGCATGCCTCAGGAAATTCTTATGACTCTCGGTGAATGCTTGAGGACTAGAGGGGCAAATATGCACAGATTCCTCTTAGTGAGTTGCTGGTTAATCTGTTTTTTCACTGTCTATTAAACTGTCCCTGAAATGAAAATTTTGAGGACTCATTTACCATACATACACATAGATAATTTATGCCAGGAGAATTCCACAAAATATTCATATATGTATATTATATATATGTATACATTAATATCTATGTTACAGTATAGGATATTAAATGAATATTGATTATGTATTAAAGTGGAAAGGAAGTTTTAATTAAAAAAGAAATTAAAGCAAATCCCAAATGTTTAAGATTATGGATAATGGATGTTTTAATAATTATTTTATTAAAAGTAAAATTTCTTCAGAATAATATCCATGTTATGAAGCACAAGGCCACAAAAAAATCTTGGAATGTGGTCTTTACTCTGTGACAGTGTTTAAATCATCTAGGATACATTTATTTTGTTTTCTTAAGTACCATTCCTCTTTCATTTTTTAAACTCAGAGCCATGAAAAGAAAATGGCCTCTATTGCCAGAGGGACAGTGGGCTGATAATTAACCCTTGCATAGAGAGCAACTGGCTTAATAGAAAAAAAAAAATATTTACACTCATTTGATCTTTTAACTAAATTGAAAGGGTCATCCAATTTTGACATTAAATGCACTCAGGAACTGAATATATAGTAAATATTTGATGTATTGATGGTTTTTGCTATTGGAAGTGCACATTGTACTGAATGAATTTGGGGAATGGTGTTAGCAAATGTTTTGTGTTCTTCTAAAAGGCATATACAACTTTCACTTACACTAAATTTACTCCATCAGTAATTAGATTCTTAACCATCATTTGACTATGAGTTCTCAGAATTAGAAGTTTAAAGAGAATTTGTGTAATTGGTCTGTGTTTCCATGAAAGCATATGAAATATTAGCATATAACTGTAAAGTTTTGATGTGGCTCTGAAATTATTAAATTGACTTTCAAATAAAAGTAGGAACTTTGCAGTGTCTGTTAACTCTAGCTGTAAATAGAACCTTTTATTTTTTATTTTCACTATTCAATGACCATATTTAGCATAAGCCATAAATTTGGTCTGATGACTTCATTTATTTTTTTATGTATAATTCTAATTTTTTTGTCATTTTAAAACATGTTTCATATATTGATTAGTGTGAGATGTTTTAAATTGTCAACATGTATTACCTCAGAAAAGTAAGGTGGGGCAGTAGAAATAAAATTGAAAAAAAAAACAAAAACAAAATGGAACTAGTTTCTAATTCTAAAATGTCTTTCAAATTTGGGAATAGTATACTTCTTTGTCATATTTAAGGTCTATCTTAAGCCAAAGCTAACATCATAAGTAAGATGTAAAAAATTGGTGACAACTTGATTGTGAACAAACAAAAAAACCCTTACTATTGATACTAAAATTCTGACAGAGACATGGAATGATTGAGACAAAATTTTCATTTGTAGACAATATGATTATATACCAAGAAAACCCAAGAGAATACACTGAAAAACTGTGAAAATAAATGAGAAAATTTATTAAGTATTACATGACAGATTTTGTAGCCCTGAATTAATTAAAACAATTGATACTAACACAAAAATGGACAGTCATATCAGCAGACTAGCCCCTCCCCAACCACATATTGGTGTGTTAATTTTTTATTACCACATTTTAAATATTAATACAAGTAAAATGAAAAGAAAAAATATATATTTAATTATTCCTTTGCAGGATCTTTGCCACCCAAAACATATTTTATTATAATCCTCATTTAGTTATATTTATTAAGCACCTATTATGTGCCAGGTTCTCCCCTACACATCCAGATGATATCAATAAAAATAATTAGAAAATAAAAGCCTCTGTAGATTATGCCATCTGCTCCTGCAAAGCCCTTCTTCCTTCTGATTTTTAAATTTGTTCTATTGTTTCCTCTTGCTTTCCTATCCATCACATGGGTCATCCTGCTTGGATATCCAATCTATTAATTTGAAATTCTAATATGTAAATATATTTTATATTTATATATTAATATATATTATATTTATTTATATTATAATGTATAATGTATAATCTATTTATATTATGTAGTATTATAAAATGTAATATTATGTTTATATAATAAATTTAAAAATATAATTTATTTACACATAAATGTATATATCTTTATATGTATTATATAGATATATAATTTGTTTATATGTAATTACATATATTATATAATATATAAGTATTATA